>VWZT01003946.1:356177-488376 GCA_013397055.1 Pachycephala philippinensis | reverse complement strand
AAAAAAAAAAAAAGAAAAGTCTTGTTAATTTCAGTGCTGGAATTGCAAATTCTGTGTTCCTGAGTAAGCTTTTGTCTGATAATCAGAAGATTTAATGGTGCAAAGTAAAGAATATTGCTTTGCTTTTGAGAAGCCTGGCTGAAACCAGGTTGTTTTTCTAAACTAAATGTATATTTGGTGCAATCTTTATTAACATAATTGCTATACTTCAAATTCTGGGCATGAAGATGCCTCAGAACTGAGGTAGCATATTCATTGAATCATTTTTGCTCTCTAGAGTGAAGGAGAGAAGCTTGCCATTTGAACTTCATAAACAGAATAGCTTAGTTAAATTACCCCAACTGAATTAGTATGTGCTGCTTGTAAATATATTTTCTTTTATATGCCATTGGGCAAGTAGCTACGCTGTTTTCATTTTTAACTTAACCCCCCACCTTTTATAAGTGACAGGTGAATTGAATTTGATCTTTTCTCTCCGGAAGGACGACAGCACAAGAAATATCATGCCGTGCTTCTGAAAAACTAGGGGTTTTTTTTTTTCCCTTTATGTTTTTATCATGGTAGGTATTTTACTCAGTAACTTTTTCAAATTGTTTTGAAAAATCATTGAAGCTCATCTCTTACTTGTTTTAAGAAAAAAAGAATAGAATCACCTCACTCATGGTGTCATTTCAAATAAAGTAGTTAGAAGTGGACTTTCTACCAGGGCAATGAAATTAGAAATAAAAACTGTTTACTCCTGTATCAATGTGGATCCCTTTTTTTCTGGGTGAATGCATCATTATACCCTTCTACATGTATAAATACGTTCTTCCTAGGTGGAACATTTGTCTATCTAGTTAAAAACTTCACCTGTTCTCTAACTTATGCTTTCATGTAGGTGCTATATTGTGTTGGAAACCTCTCTGTTTTAGTAGTTTGTACAATATTACTGGAAGATACAATTTCATAGACAGATATCATTAAATCCCTTTTAGAGGTAAGAAAGTAAAAATTAATCTCTTTCGTTCTATGTTTAACAGTTTTACTGTGTTTAAAAAGTAATAAAATTAACAGCTTAAAATGTAACTATAGATTTGGGGGTTTGTTTTGATTTTTGATAGCTCTATGCTAGGTCTATGGAAAGGAAATTTTTTTTTGCCCTTAGAAAAAAGTAGGGTTTTAAATAGGGAAGTACTGCTTATTACCATATGCACTAAGACTTTCATCTGGTGTGTTTCTAAATCACAGGTGAGATAATAAATGATTTCATATGGCCTTTGAAGTTCAACTGTTTTCAGTGAACTGTCTAAATAGAATCATTCATCAATCAGGGGCAGAATTAATATATAGCTTTGAAATAGTCCCTACAACCTCTGAAAAATATTTTACAGAATGAGACAGCACTGAAGCAGTTTATTAGTCAAATTTTGTCTGACATATTTGTGGCAGTAGCATTGTTTGGCAGACTTTGTGGGCCTGCTGCATAAATCGGGTGTGCAGGATCAGGACCTCTCCATGGTTTTTGTCTTCGTACAAGAGCTGAGCATACACAAAATTCCTCTCTTACTGAGACACAAAGGAAAAGTACAATTTTAAATGTATGAAATGGTGAATAAAACTCTCCAAATACTCAAAACATTAATTAATTGCTGCATAGCTTTTCTTTCATGTTGACAATGACTATAACTGGCAATATTTTAGGGATATTCAGTTAATTTTAATTGATTATTTTCTTAATTATTCTTCTTCATCTTGTAAATTGTTCTTTGTTAAACATTATCCAATAATTACCCGAATAAGCAATGTTATGTTAATAACAAATTGATTCAGAATTTCCCACAAAAAATTGATTTATTTTTCTTTTAATTCTTCAGTGTAAGCAGTGACAGGAAACAAAATAGTTGTTGCTGTATGCTTTGTTCTTTATGTGAATGTCAATCACTCGCTTCTCTGCACCTAGGAGGGTTTTAGTTTTGAGAACTATAGCACATGACTTGAAATCTGTAGAGCATTTCAGAGTGGTGATGAACACTCAGCTTATGTTAGTGGAAGGAAGCATTTTGGCAAGTGGAAGCAGATCATTAGATCAAAGCAGTTGGTGCTGAGGCTTACGTGCTTGCACTGTGGCAGTCTGGGTTAGGGGTTGTACCTCAGGCTAGTTTTAGTTTGGACTGTTGGATGAAATGCCCTCACCAGAGGCGTGATTTGAAGTTGTTCAAGGAACCAGTTACTTGTTTGGAACCCATGTCCCTATTTCTGTACATTTGATGCACATCTAGAGTGGAGCTTCTGACTGAGTCTTCTCTGGAAAGAATCCAAGTCAACACACCAAATCTCCTCCACAAAGGTGACACCAATGTGCTGAGTGAGGAGAGCTGGCAGGTTCAGTTCACTTAAACCAGGGTGTGTAAGCAGATGCAGCCTCAGAATTCCCAGTGCCTTCAGAGTGCTCCTCAGGTCTCAAAGCTTGGTCCTTTGGAAAGTATTGAACGGAAAGAAAAGAACTGTTACCTCTGCAAAGTGATTATTAAAATCAAGATACAGTTTGGGGAAGAAGCCCAAGATGTTAGCAGTACTTTTGAATTTAACTGGTAAATTTCTGAAGATTTGTACAGAATCCTATTGCAGAGATGTTACATAATTAGGGTCATGCATTATGATTGCATTTGGTGTACTTTTGATGTATAAAATCCAGGGAAGACTTCAATCACTTTGCAAGAATGCGTAAAGTACTATTTGGAATATCACTGTAAGTTAATTTAGCAACTTTTCCCTGCTTTTGTTTTGTTTTCATAATGTCCCTTCCTCCCTGCCCCTTCTTTTTCACTGCCAACACTTTTCATGGGTTTCAGGCATCCCTCATTGTTGACTCTAACTTCATGTGCTGAAGGTGTTTTTATTGCAAGAGAACTGATGTGATAGTTTGCATAGAACACCGGTGGGAATAGAAAGGTGGACCAGGTCAGCAGCGAAGGGGTGTGAGTACAGATACTCTGAACTATGCTCCAGTTACCTGTATCTTGTTTCCAGTAGTAACACAGTTCTCTAGGGTTAGTGCTTTCATTGTGAGAAAGTAAATTTTCCTTCCTGTCCTCATAGAGCTTCTTCTACAATGTCACCTAGAGGGTATGTCTCCTGAATGATCTTTTCTTTCTTACCAGAAATTAGCTTAATGAGACAAAGGAAAAAATGGAGGTGTTTCTTTATTTGGAAGGACATATGTTCACTATAAAATGTATGGATTTCTTCCTCTTTTCCTCTGCCTTTATAGTTAGTGCTATATACCTGTTACTGCCTGTAATGCAGACCCTGTGTCTTCTTGGGGTTTGCACAGTGGCCAGTAGAAGAGCATAAGAACCCCTGGACTGTATCAGATCAAGGGTCTGAATGGAACTCATTATCTGGAGTGATTATTGGTGATTCTCCAGGAAGGAGAAAAGGTCTCTGAGGCATTCCCCTGGCTTCTGTGACTCTGTGATTTAGGAACTTCTTCAGTTTAAGGTAGTGCCTACGTTACGGTTTTTATAGTTTTACTGATGTATCTTCCTTAAATTGTCTAAATACTTGCTGGATTTATTTGCACATCCAGTGGCAGTGCACTCCTCATTTAACCATGCATTATGTTATAGAGTAGTTTTCCATATTTGTTTTACATGGCTTCTATTTAAGGATGTTCCTGAAGTGCAGATTGATAGTAAAATTGTGTAAAAGTGAAATCCTTACAAAGAAATATCCCACCTGTGTGCACCTTACTCGGGTAATAAATTCTTACAATCACTAGTGCATGTTTCTCACAGTGCTGAGCAATGTCTATGACCACAGAAAGAAATAATAATTTTCCCAAGAGTCTTGCATTTCTTCAGTCCTTTAAATTGCAATTGTTGGGCTGTGGCAGCAGCACCCCCAGGTGCTATGTACCACGGACAGATCCTGGGATGCCTGGGGATCTGCCTTGCAGAAGTCCAGTCAGTGCTGCTCAGCTGTACTCTTTCCTTCCTTCTCCTGCAATACATCAGGTTCTGAAAGGAATGTTTTGTAGCCTTCATCCCAAACTGATGTTGATTAAGGTAGTGGCTGATAATTTGGGAATGTCCAAAATGAAATATAAGCATGTTTATGCTGTTTTAAGTTTTTATTCAGTATGGGACATATACATATGATATAGATATATTTATTATTTTGTGAAAAATATTCTGGTTTGCATCCTAATAATACATTGTTAACTTATTTAAAAATATTTTCCCCTTTATTTTAAGACATTTCTATTGGTTTTTTTTTTCCATTTTTTTCATATTTTTTCAGATATAGGTTGCCCAAACAAATCAATGTATTACTGGTTGCTTTATATAAGTCAGTTTTGTGGGTTTTTTCCTTTCCAGACAGAGTGAAAATGCTTTAAACAGCTCTGGTTCAGATCCTGCTCCTTTTCCCTTACAATTTGCATTGCCCTTGTGGACTTCTCCTATTAGTAGTGTGAGTTGGGTTCAAGTAGAGAAAATATTTGAAAATCTACTATATCATAGATTGCTGTTAGTAAAAAATAAAGTTCCATTTGTTCTTTTTACATCTGTTTTGTGTTAAATAGGTATTTTTACAACTTATATAAAAGAATAATTTTCTTTTCCAGAGAATTCCAGTGTTAGTATAATTACTATGTATATCTCAACACAACTTCTTTTAACAGGGATAATGTTGAATATGTCTAAATTAGTATGTACGTGCCAACATGAGTTTTTTTGTTGTTGGATTCTTTTGGGATTTTTCAAATTTTTCCCTAGCTCAGTCTGATCTGAGCCAATCTGTTCCTTGTAAATATGTGATGTTTCTTCTGTCTTCTGTAGAATGAACAAAGCTATGACAATAATAATTGGGAAAGTGGCTGTATTTTATCTTACACATTGTAAAACAGATTATTTGTTATAATTCTGTCTCCTATACCATGTTCTTGGAATTGGCTCTGTATAGTTTGAAATCGTAAGTTCTTATGTGAATTTTGTCTATTTTACTCTTCCTAGTGACTTTCTTCGTTTCTTGCTGTGATTAAATTAATCTTTGAATATATCTTTTGAAGTTTATTTATGTGGCGTTAAAAGCCCAGATTAGGTCTATAATTTTTCTTTTATATGTTCTTGGTAAACTACCTGAAGAGTTCTAGTAAATTGAGATGTGCTTTTCCCTTAAAATCTGCCATGATACCACTTTATCACGTTGGTCATGGGTTTTTCTATATGTATATATATTCGTGTGGTGATTTTCTTTGCTACCTTCTGATTTTCCTGAACAAAGTAGCGTTTAGCAATGGACACAGTCACCAGCCATGTTTTCTTTAGGAAGATGGCAATGAGAGGGCTGTGACTGTATCACAGGCAATATAAGCACATGCTATGGTAACTAATATTGAGTGAAAGAAAAGGTTCAATTACTGTGTTCCCAGGGAAAATGTATTGTATTGCCCTTTTTTCACGATTAAGATTAAAATAAGTTACTTTAAAGACCAGGAGAACACAAATTAATGTAGAACCTGCTTATTGATGCTGACAACAAACACTATTGTCTTAACTTCAGTAAAGCTTTGAGCAGCTAAATATTGCACAGGATATTTGTTTATTAATTTGTTGTATTTTATTGCTGTAGCAAGCTTTGTTTTTCATACACATGTCTTTTCCTTGTTGTGTCCGTACTAGATATTGGAAAATTTCTGACAGATGAAAGGTGTCATGCAGTAGATTAAGGTAAAATATATCTCCCTTCTCTTTCAGTTGGTGGTTCCTTGATGACTATACAAATCCATGTG
Source organism: Pachycephala philippinensis (assembly GCA_013397055.1). Classification (NCBI taxonomy): domain Eukaryota; kingdom Metazoa; phylum Chordata; class Aves; order Passeriformes; genus Pachycephala; species Pachycephala philippinensis. The sequence continues at coordinate 482,600 of VWZT01003946.1, read as the reverse complement.
CTATGATGAGTCCTCTTATGAATCTGATTTCCACTAAATATTCCTCCTTTTTTTTTATATAGCACAACAATAATTTTCTTGTTTAGAAACCTGTCTTTTGTAAGTAGAGAACAGCTGATAACAATTGGAAAAGTTGGTAATTCCATTTTGTCATTGAAGGCAGAAGGATCAGTTTTAAACATGCATTACAGATGAACAGTGTTATCTGAGAGTTAGAGGTAGCATTATCCATGTTAAAATATTAAAACTATTGATTTGAGTTGACCTTGATAAGTTGTTGCCCTGAAGTAGGTACTATTTTTAAAATTAGTGAAGTCTTTCTAATGAAACATCAGAAATCTGTAAGTAAGTGTAAAATTCTACAATATGGCATGGGAAATCAAGTGACTCCAGGGCTAGTAGTTTTATATAAAGTAGACATAAATAAACTTGTGAAAAAAAACCTGCTGTGTGACTTGACGGAAGTAAAACTACTGTTTGTGAAATTAAGAATATTCACTGCTTTGTCTCATGTAGTTGTCTCCTAGGGAAGGGCTCTAAGTCTGAAGTAGCTCCAAGTAATCGATTTGTCTCATGATACGCAAACCTAAAAGGGATGATTTACCAGAATTTGCTCTCCTTTAAGGCACTGTCTTTGGGTCTGACAGTAACTGATTTCTGTGGATTGCTTTCCCCTGACTCCAGACATTTTCCAGGAGGGAAGTTGACTGGGATAATAGGTCTTAAAAGTGAAGCATTGGCTTGTGACTCTGAAGACTAGACTATATTTCTTGGCTCTGCTGTTGCATGCTTTTGTAACTTTAAGTCACTTGAAGTCAGATCCAGAGGCAAATAAGGTTGGATGTATGACTTCTCTTTGTGTTAGACTGGTTTTATTATGAGCACTTTCCGCTTTTTGTTGTGCTCCGTTTTATAATCTCTTTGACAGTTGTATTCCTTTATCTCTCACCTCTCATTTTGAGTGTTAAACCCTAAACTCTCTTGTAAGGACTGCCCTTTGCTAAATGGTTTTATAATTTAATGTTGATACTGCAATTAAAGATGGTGCTCTAGCTTGAGATATTACATAACATTGCCAAAAACTGGAAGATAAGCGCTGTGACTACTTTTGGTCTGTATTAAATTTCTGAGTGCCAGCAGAACTGTTCTATTGCCCATTTTAGGATGTAAATTGGTTTGGAAAAGTGACTGTCTACTTTCCTTTCCTCCAGCCTGAGGTGAAGTGGCTTATCCACTCTTATCCCTCAAAAGCCATGTACACAAGAGTGTACTTGTGATGTCTGCCTGAACTGGAATAGTGATCTACATACTGTTAAAGGGTATTTAGAGTAAATTCTCTTTGGGGTTAATAACCCTTCAACTATTCACTCTGTAGTCTAATCTTCAGAATTGCCTCGTAAAAAATGCAGAACCAAAATAGCTTGTTAAACTAGTACTCCAAGGAAATTATTGTGTTTTATATTTGAGGATCAAGCATAATATTTGTAGTTTTTTCATCTCCAATTTTCTATCCTCACTACAATTTTAAAAGTACAGTGGTAGCTTACTTTTGATCTTTAAGCAGGAGGGAAATGCTCAGAGTTTTTGTTTGCTTGTCTGTACCAAGTGGAATACTGTGCTGTGAATATTTTTTTTGTGGCTTGGAATGTTGTGATAGCTTGTATTGATTTGGTTTTATGGCATTCACTTTTTAGCTTTTCTTGAATTATGAAGCATTATTGTTGCTTTGTTTTTTTTGTTTTGACATGTTTTGCTTATGAAGCAAAACACTTGATAAAATACTAATTTCTGGAGCACAGGCTCATGCTTTGTTTATTGATAGTTATTCAGTCTCTCCTCTGTACATAGAATTGTTAATTTCAAATGGGCGTTTTACAGACAATTAGTCTCCTGAGTACTTTCTAAAATTACATTCATTTATTTCACAGTATTTTTGTAGACAAAGTGATGTAGTTCTTTCTTTTAAGGCTTTGAAACTTAGGCAGAGAAAGACTGAAATCCAAAGTACCTTGTAATACCAGCTGTCCTATTTGTAACACATTTTCTCTGGTCACCCACCACTCCATGCTCCCTTTAACATGCTCAGTGGTGTGCCCCTGTGTTCAGTGTTTCTGCAAATCTAGAAATTAGGGGCTTTCAAGTTGCATGCCAAATAGTCAAGAAACAATCAATAACCATTTTATATACATATATTTTATCTTACAGGAACTTAATGGGAGATAAAAGTAGCACAACCACTTTTTCAAAGTAAGGGCTTGTTATGTAGACCAGACCAGGTTATTCTTGGCTTTATCCTGTCTGGTCTTGAAAACCTTCAAGACTACACAGCTTCTCAGGGCAACCTGATTCATGGTTGACTGTCCTCATGATGAAAAAGCTTTTTCTTCCCTTCCGTTTGAAGCAGTTCCAGTTTCAATTTATATCAACTGCCTCTTGTCTTCCTGCCATGCACTGCTGTAAAGAACCTGGCTCCAACTTCTTGATAATAACCTTGAAGGTACAGAATGACCTCTTGCCCTTGTCTTCTCCAGCCTGAGCAATCCCCCTTCCCTCAGCACCCTCTCCTCACAGGGTTTGTGCCCCAGCTGCTTGACCAGCTTTGTGACCTCCCTCTGAATTTGCTCCAGTTCCTCAATGTCCTTCTGTCACTGCCGGACACTGGACAATCATTTCCCTCAATCCACTGAGTGTGTTTGTAGTCATACAGGCCGAGATGCAGTTGGCCTCCTTTGCTGCAAGGGCACACTGCTGGCTCTCTATAATCCTCCTAATGTGCTTAGCAAAATGTTTGTTCATAAAAGTTAATAAACTTCATTAGACCAAGTGATGCGTTTGGAAGAAATGAACAAACTTTGAGGAGCACAAGCCGTCTCCTGGAAAAGAAGCAGCAGCAAAATTCAAACACAAATTAGAATAAATGGTTACTCTGAAGTGAATGTAATTATGTAAATCAGCGAGAGAATCTGAAAGGAAGAAGTAAAAATGGGAGGTGGAACCTAACAAGGTGATCAGGTCATTAGAGCTTTGGGATACAGAGATGGACTGATAATTATGCCTCTGACATGCTGAGGGAGTGGAAGGAAGTCAGACATAAGGAAATAGTGTAAAATCAACATCTTTACAAAATTTATTATTTTTGTTATTCAGGAAAGTTATGAATTTTAGATCTTAGTCTCTTCTTCCAAGATAATGTACATGAGTTCCTTAATAATCAAGACTGAGAGGTGGCTTTTTTTCATGGTGAAAAATGTTTTCCTGTTGGTAAATGGGTTTTATCAGTTGTCAGTGTGAATTTATTCTGATATGCTGTAATTTCTTTGACATATTTTACATGTTTCAATCAGTTGTTATTGAAATTTGGGACATTGCAAGAAGTATGGTGAAGAATCTGTGATTTTTGACGATGCTGTTACAGGGAAAATTTCTCTCTTACTGTGTCAAGTTTTGCAGTTTAATACTGGGAAAATTTGCAAGACATCATCTGCCTTCAGTTTTAAGGTTTTATTTTTAAATGATTTTCTGAGTAGTTTTCAACAGGTATCACACAGGACAAGGAAAAGTGTAACTTCACTGAGACTTTCTTTTTGTGATAAGAAAGGAGATGACACTTGATGGTCTGATCAAAGAAGGGGTCTGTTCTCAAAGAACAGACCTTTGGATATAAATTCTGTTTGGCTGGATTCAATCATCTGAGCAAATTTAGTGATGTCTTGTGGCTTGACCTTTTGCTTTATTTTGAATAATTTATTTTGTAGAATGCCAAGATTTGAAGAGGTACATATACACATGTTGCTGATTATAGGTTGATCATAGGTTCTGTGAAGTTTTAATTGGTATAGAAATTTTCTGGAAGTTGTGGGTTTGCTTAGGCTGCAGAGGAGTTAATTCCTTTTGTTAAATATGCAACAAATCATGTGGCTCTGAAGAAAATTATGTTTTCTGTCTTCTGTATCTTCTCTTTCACTTTCAGGTTCCAATCTGATCATCTTTTCTCTGTATTTCACCTTTTTGATACTGACCAGCTCGTGCATATGCAATACTATTGTGACAGACCTTCTCATCACCTTTCTGATTAATTTTTCATTCCATTTTGCCTACTGTAGTTCATATGATATGAATTTCCCTAATCCCAAATTATTTTATTTGTAGTTTCACCAATCTGTGCCTACAATAAATGTCATGTGTACACTTATATTATTCACTATACATCTTGAGTTCTGCTTAGCTGCTTAAAGTGATAATGCACTGAGGAATTTTCAGCATCTGAGATGTCATTTCTCTAAAGACATTGCAAAACAGGTTGTGGTTCTAGGCTTTCAAATGAGCTGTGTGTAAATGAAATGCGGTGCACATATAGATGGTGAAAACTCATGTACCTAAAATACAGTAGGAGTACTTCTGCTGTTTACAATTACCAAGAATCTCTTCCCTAGGATCATGGTCCAGCGAAGTTCCAGTGGATGCAGTTGTTGTACTGCTGGTGATTCAGTAAACAGTCTTTTTGTTTCCGAATGCAGTAACTGTGAATGATTTCATAACTGTGAATGTGTGTTTCCAGAGCCTGTATGGCATGTCTTTTCCTGATTGTTGGGCAAATATGAGATGGAAAGCACTGATGATTGGTTGAAAATTTAGTTACGGCTGAAGATGCCTGCCTGTAAAAGTCCTGTTATTCCACTGATTCACTGAAGTGAATTTCACTGTAACAGAATCCTCTGGGGTTAAATTTGGGAGGGAATTAAATTATGAAATTGGAGGAGGCAGAAGTTCTATTGACAGGACTGGTCACAAGCCTGGAATCAAATGAAATACTCACTCCCCTCAGGCAAAAACCATGCGCTCACTGCTGAAAGATCATGTCTCTTGATGCTACTCTTACAAAATAAATGTTATTTACACTGGGTAAACCTCAGCTGCTTCCTGCCTCGTGCTTAGAGTCTTTCCTTTATTCTAGAACATGGTTATCTTTCTCTGCCTCTGCTTCTACTTTCTCTGAATTAGTTGCTCCACACAAGTGAGTTGGAAGTGTTTTCAGAAACTCAGAATGGACTAACAGGAATAAATTGATTTAAACAGACTAAGTGAGCTTCTAATACAAAGCAGCAAGTTCTGTTTGAGAAAGCCCAAGAGAAAGAAGTAACTAGATTTCATGTCTGTGTCATCATTCATTGATACTCCCAAATATATATATGATTTCCTGTTATATACTTCAAAAACCATTGCTACACTGTTGCTGCCGGCGGTGCCAAGAGGCAATTAGGACTCAGACACGCGAGTGGTCAGCAGAAAGGAATGGATTGATTTATTTATTTAATAAAGGACGGGTTTTTATGTGTTTAGTTCTTTTAGTGTTTTCCTAAAAGGTAAGAGGTATTGGACCTCTAACTACTTACCTATCAGGGTGATTGGTCAATTCACACATCGTTCATTTCTCTAGTCAGTATCACAACAATTCTAATTATAAACGCAGGTGCAAGATTAGCAAAGTCTGTTTACAGAAAACCTTATCATGTTTTGCATAGTTTCGCATGAGAAAGAACAGAGCTCTCACAAACTGCTGCTGAGAGCTGAAAACTTCTCTGCTAAAGCTTTTTAGCATCCATACTACACCAAAACTTTTTTTGCCTTATAGTCATTGGGAACATTAGTCCTGTTGCCTGCAGATGAGGTATGTACTTGCCTAGTCTCAGGTAGTTGTCCTGTTTGCAGTCCTGTGTTAGCCATGTGTGCTCTTGCTTCGCAGTGCTGTGGTCTGTCTGCTCTCCAGGCATCTGGGTGCTGCCTGTGCCTGGCTGGATAGGGAAAATCAATTCATATGAACATTAAGGTTGTACTTGATTGTTTTGGGGATAAGTATCAGTAATTTTTGTAATACTTCAAAGAAGAAGGGTGGAACTGTAGAAACAAAAGGTGAATCTTGCTAATTTTCCAAAGATCGTCCACAACTGATGGCAGGATTTCCTGGAGCTATGCAGTGTTTTTACCTTGCAAAGAATGTGTAGCTACTGGTGGAGTCATGTGGTGGATGGGCTCTGGCTCTCGCTGCTTGTGTAGCAGCTGCCTTGTAGAAAATCGCATTCCACATCAAGGATTATGTGGAGTAGTCAAATCCCATTGTGACAGCTTTCCAGTGCAATTCTGTGCCAAGAAGACACAAGTCCTAAACAAAGAATTTTAATATTTTTATCCATTACTTCAATAAAAAAGCCCAAATTGCTTCAATAATTTTTTTACAAGCCAAGTGATGTGGTTTAGAACTAGCAGCATTTGATTAATAAAATCAAGGATTTTAAACTTTTTTATTAATTTCATTTTTAACACAATTGGTATTTTTCATACATTTTATGCAAACCTTAAGTATGTTTTAGCTTACTACAAAATGAGAAATGTGTTACATTAAAGTGCATGTCATTCGCTTGTGCGTTGGGAGGTACCAGTTATTTTATAGCAATTTTGAGTTATTTTTCTGTCAGTTTGTATTCCCTTTCAATGCAGCATACAGAAACCCTCACTTAGAACAACTCCCTTAGGGCTCACTCCTGGTTGTCAGTAGTGTGAGCAAGAGGTGCTGTGCACAACAAGAATAGGTCATAAAAATGTAAACATTCAATCACTTACATGGGTTATTCCCTATTTATTTGAAATTCTGGACATGTAATTAGGTGAGGTTTTTTGATATTATTATTAGAACACAGGTATGGACGTAGTTTTCTTCTTGTAGATTTTGGAATTTTTGGTTTTGTTTCGTATTTTTCTTTTACTGTATCCCAGTCCACCAGACAGTATGCTACCTGGCTTTGACCAGAAGTTTACTGGGCAAACAGATATTTATTTGCACTGCATATTATCAAAATCTAGGGATTGCAGCTAGATATATCTAGCTGAAAATGGAATATTGATGTTTTGTTACTGCTGATGTATTACCATAATTGCTTGGGCTAGGAAAGTGCAAATTAATTAGCCAGCAAATCATTTGTGGGTATCATTTTGATCTTGGCCACACTGCAATGCATAAGCTGTTCAGAAATGCAATTTTGCTTTGTTTTATCCTTATGTCTAACTATACCACAAATACAATCCTTGCAGGCTATCACTGCCACTGGCGTTCCTGCTCTTGGGTCTCTGTTAAAAAAGTTTAAGGGCAGTAAATGAGATAGAATACTATATCCATTAAAAAAGGATGTGACCTGAGACTTCCATGTTTTGCCAGTATTCTTCATTCTAGAGTATTTTAAATTATCCGTCTGAATTGCAGGCTGAGTGACCCAAAGCCAGTTGCTGAGCTTATTTAATAGAGAATATTTTGTTTGTTTGTTTGTTTGTTTGTTTGTTTTAACACAATAAAAAGAAGTTGGATAGACCAAATCTGGTAAAAGATATGAAATCTGTAAGTCTTTTTATCCAGAAATAGGTGTTCATATTTTATATGAATAACTTAAAAGTCTGTAATGGGGCTGTTGATATGGGTTGGCTCTTTGGGCTTCTTTAATAGCACACTGTGAACTTAGCTCCTTGGGTATCACCCATCTCTGTCATGTGTGTGTAAAACACCTGGTCTAAGCACTGGGTAATTTTTGAAATGCTTGGTGGTATCGCAAAGATAAATTAAAAAATATTTTTGTAACAGGCATATTTGGGAATTGGTAAGTTATCTGTCATCCACACCACAAATACCTCTATTTCCGTAAGGAAAAATATTTAAGTACTAGGACCCAGTTAAGATTTTTTATTTATGATATCAAATCGTCATATATTTTTCATGAGTTTCTCATTTCTTTCTCATTTCCGTATCTAACAAAGCATGGTATTTTCATACTCTAAACCCATTCTTCTGACTACACTGTTTGTGACAGTGTAAGATGTTTACAGCAACACACAGTTACATTGTTAGATGTGCCAACACTATTTAATACCCTAGAACATGGCTGTGTGGACTTCATAATAACTGTCTTAGTCTACTTACTTGCTTGTCATAGCAAGACCTTCTGTCATCCTTGTTACCCTTGTATGTTTTTCTGATTCTACTATATACTTGTTTGAAAGGGTGGCTCAGAATTGCACGTAGCTGTCAAGATGTGAGCTCTTTGCAGGTTTATACAGTGACATAAAGATACTCCTCTCCTAATAATTCTTTCTTTTCTCTTTGTTTTGTTTTGGTTTTTTTGGTGGGTTTTTTTTTTTTTTTTTTTTTGGTGGTTTTTTTTTTTTTTTTTGGGTTATTTTGCCTGCTATTGAGTGTTTACCAAGTATTTTACAGAGCTTTTTTAACCTCCTGATCTTGCAATGGCCAGCTCTGGGCCAATTGCTTGTTTGTGAATTTAGGATTGTCCTTGCTTTGTGGGTTGCTCTTGTCTGCATTGGATTTTTGGCTTTCATTTTTGTGTCCCATTAATATTTCAGTTTCATCAGTCCCCTCTAGTTATTCAACTATTTTTCAGTTGGGTGTTGTATTTATTACCATGTGTAACCTGGTTACACCTGCATTTTCAACAACTTTTCCAGTGCCCTGGGACAGACTCTTGAAGTAATATGTTCACTTCCCATCACTCTGCAAACTTAAAATATATTTCATTTTGTATTTTGTATCTTGTATCTTAGTAACACTTGTCTTTTAATCTACACGAGAACTACAGTTTTTATTTCAGAGGTATCATTTGGAAATGCAGCTGGACTATGTCAACTGAAAATCTCCTATTTCCAGGCTTCTTGTCTCCAATAGAGGTTTGTGAGGCAGGTCTTCTCTTTGGAGGAGAGAGTTGTTTTTTTTTTAATGTCCTAATTAGGCACTTGTAAAAACAATATATAAAGACACATACAAGGACAATTTAAGTGAAAGGTTACACACCTCAGTTCTGCTGTTCGATTCTTGAATTCCTTTGGCACTTCTGAGTGAATACCATTTGATCCTTGGGACTTGTTACTCTTGATGTTGCCCTTGGATTCTGCAGCTGCTTCATACAGTTTTTCCATATATTCTTGTTTCCCGTTACTAATAGTTGTCTGTACTGGTTGTCTGCTGTGTTGCAATCTCTTGGCAAACGCCTGATGAGTTGCTTTCCTTTTACCATTTGTCCAATTACTTTCTTACTTTATTATTCCTGTATAGTTTATACTCTGGTGTGAGTATGACCAATTGTCTTTTTACCATCATATGGTTTCCAATGTGCCTTTCATGTCAAACAGTTTTAGAAGCTGTATTTTGCAAGTTTTTTGTAAACCTCTTTTCTGTTCAAAAAGAGAGTGCAGTTTCTGTTTTGTGGAAGAGTGATTCAGTTGCCTAAATGGACTGATCCTCCCCTGTTCTACAGCAGTGCAGAACATCCCTTCTGCTTGTTTTGTTCAAGGCACCATGGCACAGCTGATTCTCAAACCAAAATTTTTCTTGTGTGGATAAACATACACAGCTAGTGAGAAGTAGGTATACCTTTTATTATCCAGTAATCAGTCCTTTGAGAGAGATTCAGTAATGCCAGGAAATATGACTGGATGTTATCTATTTTATGTACAGTGCTATTATCTTACCATGAAACTTTTTGGGGGATCCTAATATTTTAAGAGTGAGGTATTATAGCTGCAGTATTCTAAATCAGTTAGAGCAATAAAGGATTATGGAAATGTTAATCCATTAATTTTCATACATTGTGTGAATTTAAGGAGATCATGCTTTGGAATTTTTGCCATTGTGGAGATGTAGATAATAGTTACATTCAAATTAAATTCTGCACTTGTACTAGCTACATCTAAAACTAGGGTTTCACCTATATCTCTGTGTCAATGCATATGTATGTGCAAGAAAGAAAAGACAAATCCTATGTTGTTTCCAGGTGAGAGGTTTGTGCTTTTCTAGCAAAGTAATAATAATAAAAAAATACAGTTTAACATTCCAGTATGAGAAGAATATTATCTTCTTCTTTTCTCTTGATTTCCTGTGGTTTTTTTTCATAGTTTGTCTTCCCTCTTACCCCCTTAATTATGGCCAACGATAAGGGAAAAGCATTTTTCTGTGGTTATGTGTAGTCACATTGTGATTCTTTGTAATAGATGGAATTGAAAAAGGTATTGAGTGTATTATTACAAAAGAAAGAGTTCCTGTGTAGGCTTTTATGTAATTTATACTATTTTTGTTCCATGAAATTTCCAATATATTAAATTTTATTTGACTAAGTAGAAAATGTATGAGGTTTGCCTAATTGTAGAAAAGATTCAAAGATCCTGAAATATTGAGGCTTGTTTTAAGGAGGGCATTTATGTTTATGTTATGTTCAATGACCATCCACAGCAGTTAAATATGGTCTTTGCATACCTGTGCTAGAGTAAGGCTGAATTTATTTAGTCTGTCCTTCAGAATCATGTGGGTGAACCACAAACATCGTGGTGTTTATGTGCAGGCAAAATGTTGAGCAGTTGGTCCACTGTGAGTTGTCAGATCATCCTGGAAAATCACTATTGATCCTCAGTTTTGAGAGCTTGAAAGGGAAGTGCACAGGGAAGGGGGACACTCAGGTGAGCTAACAGTGGGTTGAGCGTGTGATGTACAGGTAGGCAGGTACATACAACACATTTTGTTGTTTGTAAAAACTCTGGTCATGCTTGGCAAAATAAACCAAGTTTGATAAAAGCCTGTTGGACTGTGCTCTGTCTCTCAGGAGAAGGGAGCTTCCAAAGAAAGTGGGGGATAGAGCATTGTTAGAAATATAAACAGGCACAACTCGCTCCAGTCTTAGCTGTGTGACAAAGGGCTGAAATCAGTTTTGAGTTGGCATTTCTGGCTTGTGTCCACAGACAGGTGAAAGCTCATGAGAAAAGCGTGATGGTTACTCAGTGTACTGTTGGATGATTTCTGGGTAAGGTTTTCTTATCTCTTGTCTGAGGACTGGGATTCTACATCTTGCTGAATCGGTGTGAAAAGCAGAACAGATGTCTTCATTTCAGCACCTTTTCTGAAGAACACTGTTCTGTTAGAATACCTGAATCGAATCAAAAAGAAAGGTGTCTGTCGTGGCTTGCCCAGGAGTTAATAGAATAGAATTAATGAGATTAATTTGATAATGAAAATATGATATTTGTCTTAAAACATGAGCATAAAGTTATGCTAATTTGGTTTTAATGGAAGCAATTTTTATTTTGATGATTGTCTACGTGCTGCCAGTTGATTTTAATTTTTTGTTTCTTTTTTTTTTGTATGTTTTTCTCTCAAACTTGGTCAGGGCATGCATTTATTTGCATTGGTCTTTTAAAATTTGTTCTATATAAGTCTTCCTTATAGTTACTGTGTCACGTACTTTGAAGAAATTATCCTGCTATTTTCAGAAATTCTTGATAAACACATTATAGTTATTAAAGGTTATTTCTTGATAAACACATTATAGTTATTAAAGGTTATTTCCAGAATGACTGTTATGATATCAGAAATCTGGTTCTCCACAAGTGCTTTAATTATAAACATTACTAACATTGATGATCTTGTGTTTGAAACCATCATAAAAAATACAGTGAGGTCCCTTTTCATAACCTGACAGACCTCAGTAGGATGTGGATTTGTTTGGTTTTTTTTTCATTTAACAACAGCATAGTATAATGAAATGTAAGGACATGTATCCTCAGCTGTCCTACTGGGTTGTTTAATTTCTGATATACAACCCTTAGCTACCTTGGATATGCTCAGATGAAATGTACCCAGTTTATACAGAGCCCTTGCAAATGGGAGTGTAGTCTTGGAACACTTGGTAGTTCAGAAAACAAATGGAGGGGTTTTGCTGTTTAGGACACTGAATGGGAATGTAAGGAGTGATGGAGAATACTTGGAGAAATGCACTGTTACTGGCATTTTTGCTTCATTTAAGATGAACATTTTATTGTTTGAATATTTTTGTATATAATTATAATATTTTTCCTATGTGTCATAGTTTTATTGACAGTATAATATGAAGGAGTATGAAAAACTTACGAAGGTGTTAAATAGTTAGGATAATTAAGTCATCTATGGTTTAAATCAACTGGCTGAAAGCTTATAAACACTATTAATCTGAATCAGAGATGCCAGTGGATATAATTGTTAGGCAATTAAATATTTATCCTTCTGCAGGTTTAGTGAGTTGAATTGGGTTATTTGCCAGTAGCACTAGTTGAGATAAAATATTTAAACGTGGAAAAAAACCCAAAAAGCTGACATAGAAAAGTTTTTCCCAAAAGGCAGCTTTTCCCTTATTTGTGATCATTTGTATAGTTCCATTAACTGTCCTGCAGAGTAGATCTGATCTGCCTTGAGAAGAGTTGTGCAGTTCTTTGGTAATTTTCTTCCTCAAGAGTAATTAATAAAGTTTTTGAACACTTACTAAACCGATACAAAATCATACAATAAAAACTGTTCACTGTATTATTTACATGGTTGTGAAAACATGTTCCCATGCTGAAGATGAACTTTCCTTAGTGAAAATCAGAAATGTGTGTGCCAGTTTGACTTCTGACCCTGCACCCTCACGCTGTGCTCTAGTGCACATTTTGGCATTTTTTCACCATTTCCCTACACCAACCAGTAGGGACTGTTAGAGTTTACTGCAGGTATACATATTCCTGAAAGTTTGGACTGCTGGGATATTCTAGCTTTCCTTTTGGACAGTTCCTCTTTTTCTGCCTAGGAGAGAGATTTTAGCAAAACCTGAGAACATTGAGCTTTTCCAGGAATTGCAAGGCATGTTCCTTCTGCCCACTCTGACTGAAGTTAGTGTGCAGGCATGACAACTCCTAATTTTCTGAGATGCACTGCACCTCCTAATGCACCAGAGGCAAGAGGGCAATTTTGCACTAATGGCTGAGGACAAATGCCTTCAAGGGAAGCCAGGTTGGGCCTCCTTTTGCCTGGCCAATAACTTCATATTTTCCAATGATAAAAGCAAGTTGCTTTTTTTCAGCCTTGGTTACAATTCTGTTGAAGAATAAGTGGGGGCTGATTCTCCTTGACCTGATTTAATTGCTTTAGAGCCAGATTCTTCAAGCTTTGTGGAACAAATATGATATGAGAAAATTGGTTACTCTAACATTATTCTAAATATTTGAATATTTAGAGTTTAAATTTTGGGGTTGTGTTTTTCGCAAGTGAAGCAGAGAAAACACTGTTATTAAAAATGTGTGTACTTATGTTTAAGTGATTAAAAAGTTGTATGAAATGTGTTATAGAATGGCATTTCGCTTTGGGCTATTTAAAGTACGCTCCGTGTGACAGAGACTTATTAAGCCACTTACATAGGTTATTACTACCAGAAACTGAACTGTCTTTAGAATGTCTTTGACTGACAACCAATTGCAAGTATCACAAAGCTGCTGAGGAGGGAGCGAAACATTATTTTATCTCTCACTGCAAACACAGCTATAAATTGCACTGAAGGGAAGCTGTGTTCTTTTTCTCCAAAAGCTCTTGGTCTGAAATGGTACTTCAGTTCAATTGTACTCACTCAACATAAATGTACATTGGTTTACAGGTGTCATAGCATTTTCATTTGATCTGAGTTAGGAAAGCAGCTTCTTCATCTCTGGAAGTATGTATTCCTCTAGATAGAGCACTTGAGAAATAATCCAGAATTTTCTTGAAATCCTGAAGTATTTATAATATTCCTTGTTGAAGTTTTTATAGGTTCCCTTATAAAAGAAGAGCGTTCACAACACTGATGTGATGAAAAATTAAGCCTCATATTCTTATTATACTTTAATATTGTGAGACTACTAGGCTATAGTCTATTAAAACAGACTACTAAAGTAGATTTTTATATATTGCATGTAATGGACATTATATTGAGAAATTATTCTGTAAAGTTATACTTGATCTTGCATATAGGACTTTTCTTTCTGATCAATCAAAATACGTTTTTTTTTTATCTATGTATTCTTATCTTCCAGTTTATCTTTAGTTGTAGCACTATGTGTTGTTCCAGGGTTTGGGCTCTATCCAATAATTAGTCAGGACTTAGGCGAAATACAGAAATAGGGTGAGATTTTTTTAAACACAATGTATATGGAGTCTTCAATTAAAATCAGGATTACATTAGATTGTTACATCTTAAATCGCGATTAAAAATTAAATTATTAAACTTATGATTAATAATTGTCAGTAATAAATTCTGGTTTCTGGCTATTATATTATATTATATTATATTATATTATATTATATTATATTATATTGTAATATAATATATTTTTCATTTTTGTATGATGTTAATTTGTTGGTCACGGTGATATACCGATGTGTTTCATGAGAAAGTGTTCTTGGTCATGAAGATTTGTAATAGAATTCCCTCTGGTCTCTGATCAGATATGCATAAGCAACTCATTTCTTGTTAATTCATCAGGCAAGGTACAGTACATATTTCTCTGTGGTATTTCTGTCAGATTGTCCTAAATGTAACTGGTTTTAGCAACTGAAAGGCTTTATGGAGCCCTCTGTTGTTGTCTATATGTATATGGAGAAAATTACAATATGGAAGTAATTTGGGAAATTTCAACAGTTTCAGCAGGAGTGATCTAGAAATTGAATGGGTTGGAAATACAATATTCCAGTGCACTGCTGCATATATAATGTATATTATATATGCAGCATATGCTGAGGTCTTTTTCAAAACATTTACATTAAACCTGTCAGGTATTTTTGAATAGCAAAAATTAATTTCCCCTAGTTCTGTCATCAGTTAGAGAAATGGATTTCAGCACAGAAGACTGTCAGTGTTTCCTGCATACCAGAACAGCTCCCTTCAATGTCATAGAATTACACCAGGTGGCCTGCTAAGAGTCAGCTTAATGTGATTCCAAATGATAGGGTAGAGAATGTGAGGGAAATTAAAATAGTATCATACTTATGATTTAAAAGGAAGTTAATTACAAGGGCTTGTTAATAAACAAAGAAAAATTCAGAATGTATTATCTGTTGCAGAGCATATCAGTGGTGAATGTGATACCATAAAAAATAAAATTTAACACTGCATAACTTTACATTGGCTATGAAATATTTAATTAATATGTTGACATGTTTTGCTTATTAATGGATTTTTTAAAATGGTAGGTTTAGACTTTATATTTTTGAATGCTGTCTGATAATGCAAACACAGTTGTAGGCTCTTTATTTCTTGTTGGCTTCTTTCATGCTAATACAAAACCAACTGAATGTGGCCTGTGTTTTGCAATTAAAATATTTATTCACTTGGTATGAAGTATTTGAACACCAGCATATAGGACATATTCATTATTGCCTAGTTTTCCATTATCTGAAAATTGATTATGTAAAATTGCCATGTTAAATGTAACTGAACAAGTTAAACCTGAGTGACTTGTTACTGCCTTACTTGTTACGTAGTTTTCCTAGTGTACTTGTATGTACTGCTCCATGACTGCCAGAGATCAGAATTCAGAGAATACTAAAGTTGTTTGGGTTTTTTATTTTCTTAAAAGGTAATTCTTGTAACTGGGAAAAGAAATGGCGTACTTTGCCTTTGTAGACTAAAGAGTGAGTAAATATATATGACCTTATTTTTCAGCTTCTAAATAAATAAAAACAACCCAACAAACCGTAACTGCAGGCAAGTTTACTCCTATTTGCATGTATCTTGTCTACATACAAAGAATAAAAGACACATCTGAATGTATACAGCAGTTAAAGGGCTTTCATTGTATTGCAGAATTTCTTACGTATTTTCCTTCTTTTTTGAATGTGGGTCATATTTGGTTCTTAAAAAATACAGGTGTTTTGTATGAATTAAACTTGGCAGCTATATCTTCCTGTTAAAATTGAGCCTGTGTGATTTAACTTAAAGGGAGTTTTTTGTCACTTAGAGGGAAAAAGTGTTTTGGATTTTTTTTTTTAATCTGCAATACTTCATGCAACTTAATGATGTCCAAGAAACTGAAAAAAACCCCCATGAACCAGTGTCAAAGAATATGATAGAGCAAAATGTATGTCTTCCCTTCTATTCAGCAAATATGAGCCCCCAAAAACTTTATATAGAAAACAGGAAGTGCAGAAGTCTTTTATGGCTATGAGCAATTTAAAAAATCTGCTTATGAAAATAAAAAAAATAAAAAGCATTTGTGAATAAATTATTTCATGGAAAACACACATTTGAATTAATATTGCAAGTATATGAAATAAGTGGAAATATGTGTTTCAGTAGACATCTATTTTTGCAAACCTTTGAAGTTAAATATATGTTACCAGTTACATGTTTTAATAGACATGCCTACTTTATTAAGCCTTTTGATTCTTAAGTGGCTGCAATCTATTTACAGTTTTCCGCCTTTCCAATGATAATGTCTTCAAGGTAGTGCTTGCCAAGAGCTTGCTTACTCAACTGAAGACAAGTGAGATTTCCTGAATGTTCCTGGAAGTGACTTGGAAATTTACTTTTAGCTAAGACTGCTGAGCTTGAAGAGGGAACGTAGCTATTGGTATGGAGTTAAGTGGTTAATGTGCTGAAATACAGACCAGGGACTTTTGCCTCAGCTATATTTATGCTTGGTCTACTTTGGTGCACAGCAGAGTCAGGTTCTTTGCCCCTGAGAGCCATTGCAGAGCTGCTCATGCCTACTCGGTGTCAGTACAGCACTGACTGGCTAACCTGGGAAATGAGAGCCTCACAGCCATAAAGAGCTGGTTGCTAAATAATCTCCCAAATATCTCCAGGTCTTCATTCAGTTTTCTGTCCTGTCCTTCGTGTCTACTGCTGTAACTACTGTGGTTCCTTGAGAACTGATTTGATCACAGGTTTGCCACTACCTGGATTTTCGTACCCTGCCTCTCACCAATAGTCCATCTCTGTGCTGGCTGGATCTTGCCATGAGCCAAGTAATGTAAATGGCAGAGAAATCAATTGCTTTTTTTGTTTGGTTGGGTTTTTTTGTTTTGGTTTTTTTTTGGTATGGATTTGCTGTCTGTTAGTGAATTGGATTGGTTTACAGTGGGATGAACATGATGAGCTTCAGAGTATAGAGTCAGTGGGGAGCAGGGAAGGAGAAAAGCTCCTTCCTTTGGAGGAAGGATGCTTCCTTGAAGGATGGGTTGGGAGGGGGAAGGACCTCCTTTAATAAGTAGCAACGATCTACTACTACTGCTCACTCTGTCGCAAGACTGCACCCAGAGAGAGCTATTTCACATTACAACTAAACTGCTCTGTGAGTTTCTCCGGAAATGTTGTTATTCCTGCTCCTCATACTATCAGCATGTGCCCTCTCTGTCTTCATCCCTACCTGATGGTAAACCCAAAGTGAGTAAGTTCAGGGAACTTGATATGCAAAAGAATTAATTGTCCCAACACCACCACAAACAGCTTTCAGCTTGCTCTACCTTAGCATGTATCTGTGTGGGCAGAAATGTCTGTTGGAAAGGAGAGAGAACCAGCACTGTTGCTTGTGTGGTGATACCACCTTACATTAGTTGAAGCCGGTGATGAAATAAAACACCAGATATTTTCCATAATAGTGACAGTCACTAGACCAAGTCACTAAGATGAATTCCTCAAGAGTGTTCTTGATGGGAGTATGTTCTCTTAGGGAAAACATTTTCTTTAGAGTCTTCTTCTGAAAATATTGCAATAATTTTCCTGTCAGAAATCTATTCTAGATGTTTCTTATTTTTTTCTTGGTACAATAATCAGAATTGCAGGACAGAGCAAGTAAAAACTTGGCTCTGTTAGCATCAAAATGTCCATATGTATCATAGAAGCTACAACTGTGTTCAACAGTTTATGATTAACTTATTTAAGATTTTTTTCTGACATTAAATTTTATGTATTTAATGAAGTAATTAATTTTAAAATGGATTTACATTGGTGTCCTATTTAGATTTTAAGCAATCCCAATACAATATATTGTTTGTGTATTTCTGTGCCTTCTTTTGGAATTATTTATCCATTAATAACTGTATCTTAGGTTCTCAAGCAGTTTCTTTATAATTTTAAATCATCAGTGTTTATCTTTTTTTTTTTTAAATTGTGGTTTGTTGAAACCATTAATTTTCAAGTCTATTATTTGTAATTACCATCTTTTATTGAGTTCTTGTGTCCTATATAAGCATCAAATGGTATATTTAGATTTGTGATTTGATTTCTGATTTTCTGAAAGAGAACATACAATGCAGGGAATACAGTATACAGGGATATTATCTAGGAACACTTCACTCTTTACAGACATCCTAGTTACTGTTCAGATATCCAAAGTGAAAGATAAATGGAGGTTTTTCTTTAAAGAGATTCTCTTAATACTGTCCTGGATATTGAAAAACTGCCTATTTCAACTTTACAATAACAACAAAAATTGTGGCATGTTTGAAAAAATCAGGTATAGCTGAGTTAAAGTAGTTTCAAATTATTGAAAATGCATTTGAGTATTTATTCATTAATTTAAAAATACGCCTTTTGGCCAAGGTGGTCAAATCAACATTAAGAAAAGATAATATTTGATATCAGTTGATTAGCATTTGCTATAGTATTTCCTCCATCCAAATAAGTGTTCAATCTTAGAGTTGACTTTACTGCTTTGAATATTATATAGAATCATGGAATGGTTTGGATTAGATTGGAAGGGACCTTAAGGATCATCTGCTTTCAACCCTCCTGCCATGGGCAGGGACACCATTCGGTGTCTGGGATTCCCTGGGTACAGCTGTTTCCTTAGTAAGATTCCTGGCTGCATGGAATAGATATGTGTTTGTACTTAGATTTTCTGTTACAAGTAAGTCTATCCCATTGTCAACTGATCTAACCATTACCAGTGTTTCACTTAAGAGAAAGTGATGTGAAAGGATAAAAAGGGAAGAAATCGCAGTATCCAATTTAAGGAAGAAGCAACAGCTTCCAGGATTTTCTGTCCTCAACCCACATGTAATATTCCACAGTCACTTTCCATTACTTGATGCTAGATTTTGTCCTAGCTGGGGAAAAATTATAAAATGTTGGCCTGTATGAACTCACAGTTTTATGCAGTCCTGAAATATATTTTCATTAAATAAAATGCTGCTGGTGATGGCAAAGTGTGACATAACGGAATTTAAATTATTTTGGCATTACTTGGAATTCAGGATGTGTTTCTAACAGTCATAGACACAGAATGTTACCTTATCTTATTCAGATCATCTTAATTGTCACAGATGTCTTAGTTTTATTGGGGTTTATCTGTTGATTATAGCATTCATTAGCTTGATCTGAACAGCACCAATATTAATTTGAACAGATGCTGAAGACCAGCAGTATGGTCTCCTGTGTGAGCAAGCTAGATATATGGCTTTGGTCAAGTGCATGTTCAAAGTCTGACTTTTAGCCCTAAAAGGGTCTTTAGTGGGCCTGCATCTTCGGTTGTCCTTGTCATGGTCATCCCAACCTTTAAAATTTATTTTCAATGGTCAACTTTTTTGTGTGATGTTTCTCTTCTGAGATACACATCGTGCTAGGCTCAGCCTCATTCTGCCATGACCGTTTCCATCATCACAAGTACTTGATCTGTTCCACGTTTTATGGAATCGATAAATCTCATCCCTAAAGAGTCCAGCAGCCCTTTGATTCCTGACCTGACATTTGCTAATGCTATTCGTGATGACCTGCCAGTACGGATCTTCAGAACTGCAGTCTGTGTTTGACAACACTCATAATATGAATCAATATTTAGCATTCAGTAAGTGAGCTGGGGAGTCATTTTATTGCTGCAAAAGGCTACATTGCCCCTGGGCAGCTGTCAGAAATGGGTAGTTATTAATAGCCCTCTCTTTTCGCTTAGCATAGTCAGTAGGGGTCAGCCATGAAATGATTTAATCAGTTTATGATATCTATGACAAAGAGCACTTAAAATGTAATCACAAAATTTAAGTAGAAGTGTCCCTGGGCTGTTGTAATATTTTCCTTGCTTAATTTTCTCTGAAGTTGATGTAGTACAGAGGAAGACTGACCAAGTAAAAAAAGCTGTGTTTAAAGTTCTTTTTGCTCTTCTGTCTTACTCCCCATGTGTCTGAGTGCAGTGTTTTTATGGGAGGTGAGTGTGCTAATATTAAAGAAGAAAATGGTGTTCCAGAAGTTCATTGCCTCAAGACCCTTTCCACTTGATCATGGCGACTGTATTGCTATGAAAACTTTGTGTGTGGATGAGGCATTTCCACATGTTTGAAAGGGAGGAGGAACAGTCCCAGACTATTTCTTCAGATCTTTTAGAAACATTGAAAATACACATGGGATAAATAGAATGTGTCTTGAACAATTTATTTTTCTGTGACTGTGTTTGCCACAGGTCTTGCCGAGCATGGCAGTGTTGTAACACTTTTTTTTCCATGTCTGTTGGTCATCTGGTTTGGAAAACTGCTTTCGGTGTGTGAAGTGCAAACAGGCTTGCTTCACTATGGATTGTCTCTTTTCTCTTTCACTTTGATCTTCAAGTGTTGTGAATTGGTGGACAATTTCACTGTGTTTATTTCTGAGTTTCCTTGTGTTCATCTTGCAAAGTGTAAGATTTTGCATCACCATTCAGTACTTTTCTGAAGACTTCTTCTCCAGTGGTACTTCCCAGTCAATCTTTGCAGTCCTTTAAGGAGCAAAGCTGATATTTTGCTTTCTTCTACAGTAGCTGTTTCCTTCCATGTAACATTGAGGCCGAGTCCTTGACTTTCAGAATGGTTGTAGAAAGTTTATTTATAATACAGCTCCAAGATGTGCACTGATTCTGCCAGTAACTTAAGATAAAGCTGTTTCATGAGCAGCTTTTTCCTGGGACATGTTAAAGCACATCTACAAGCTTCTCTTGTATATTCAGATAGATTTTCTGCATTCTTCTTGTAGAGAATATCTGCTTCTCTATGGTAGAATATTGTCTTTGCATGGTATGTTTCCAAGTGTTACATTCAGCATTGCATGCAGATTTGCTGCTGCAGAAATAAGCATCAGGATCAGGGGGCAGGTTGAGGGCTAGGAGACTGCAGTTAAGTTAAAAAGGTTTCAGAATCAATACATTTCAGGAAAATTTGAGTGTCAATGACTCTGACCAGCTATCTGACCAAGGCATCTTATGATGGAGAAAAGCCTTTTCAGGCATTTCCAATTAACTCACTAGTTACTGTGACATTAATCATAATAAAGAAATGTTTTTTACATGTCCATCAGTGTGAAGTTGCTTCTATTAATATTTTGAAGCCAACAGTAGTAATTTTTTCTTTATTTTTTCTAGTTGAGTAAAGTACTCTCTGCCTGTTACCTTTTCAAGAGCTGATCACTGGAAACAGCCCCTCTCAGATGACTACACTGCATTTGCCAGAGTGTTCTTTACAGAACACTGTAAATTTGCTAAATGTTATTTACAGGGTAATTCTGCTGCCAGTTACTATTACACATCACACTCCTGTCTCATCTTCTAGAGATGCAAAAGCTGTAGTTGCTGCACAGAGCTATCTCTCCTAAGCTCAAACTGTCACAGCTGAGACTTAATTCTGGAGTTATTTCTTTGAACCCTTAAGCAATAGAAAAGCTAGAGAGAGTCTGCTTATATCACTTGCCGAGATGTTCCCTATTCAGACAACTCTTTAAATTTAATAATTGTTACTTACTCATTTCATAGGAGCAAAAGCTGTGTCAATATTGTCTCGTAAATTAGAGGCAAACTTCAGTAGATATGGTGCATGTTTATAAACTGTAAGGTACAAACTAAATTTTAGTAGTCATTCTTTGGTAATGTATAAACTGTTCTAATGGGTTTTGAGGTCAGTAGGAGTCTCCATTGCAGTTAACTTTGTAGTGCTGTGGATCAACAGTGCTTATGCATAACAGGTATTTCTAAATACAAATGCTTGATTGAGATGAAAGTTAGTGGTACCTTGAAAATTATAAGAGGTTTACTTTTGCTGCTCTGGGCAAAATGTCTGATTTTGGAGCATGTAAACTACTTTGCCTTCTTCAATTTAGAGGGCCATGCCTCGGTTTTCCTTTTGGTCTATCATACTTTTTCCCTTTTAGTTTTGAGTTCTTTTGCTTATAGATGGGTTTAAAAAGATGCAATTAAGCAGTGCACTTCTATACGTGCCCTTATCACATATGCAGTGTCTATTTGATTGTATTTTGAATTTTCTTGTTAGTCATGCAAAACACACTGATCTACTGCTAATTCTGTTTCACGGGAAACATTATTAGTATTATATTAATAACATTAGTATCTGGAGCATGTAATTTATTTTTTGGTTTGTCATAATTTTTTTCATTAAACATTTCCTGCTAAAAGTAGGAGTTAAATAGTCCATAAATTCCGACTATGGACTTGCTTATCTCCAGGATAGTTCTAGTAGTCACTAGGTGATCAAGCATCTTCAGCAATGTCAAGCATTTTCTTCCCGTGCTGCACCTGTGTGAGTGCAGCATCCCTCACAGGTATGTTCTAATGTCTTTGCCAGCATTGTGGTATTATGTACTAAGTGTGCATCTGCTTGCAAGGAGAGACAGAAATCTTGCACTATATTGTCAAAATATATATAAAAAAAGATTGCTTCATGTTTCCAGTAAGAGTTCTTGCTAACGCCACCCAACATTCTTTCTTTCTGTTTTTTCTTTTTTTTTCTTTTCTTGACTGTATCATACCAAAGTAAAATGTTCACAGTTATAAAATCTGCTCTCAAAGACAAACATCAGAGCATGGTTTCATGAGATATTATAAGTTTAGCATCATACAGACATAGAACTCATTCTGACCAGCAAATATTGCGAGGGTTTCATGGTAAAATAGATAGCCCTAAAAGATGCCCTCTGATTTCAAGCCTCTCAATAATTCAATAAAATATCGCATTGTTTTGCAATTATATTGTTTATTACTCTCCTTTAAAACAAGATAATTTCTTAAAAGTGCACTTTTAGTAGCAGGATTTTACTTGTCTGGTTAACAACAAAAACAGGAAGCTTTTCCCTTAAGAGTGTCATTTGTAATTATCACAATGTTGTCATAGATATTTTTTAGTTCCAAGTTTATTTTGAGCAGATGGGAGGAAGATATCATGTCAAACCCCAAATATTTATGTATTTTTTAAAACTAGTTATGCTTGAGTTGTACTAGAATGAGGATGAGCAGAATTGCAAGCAAAGTTATTGAGCATGGAAGATTCATCTGGCATTTATGATAATATTTTCCATTGATTTCAGAAGGTTCTAACTGAATAAGAGCCCAGTGAAAACAAAGTAGTAAATTCTTGAATTGTATGGTAATAGCCACTGTTTTTTAGTTGAAAGCCATTTAAGGCCTTGCATTTTTATATTTTCCATCACTCTTTTTGTGAGGTGATGCCTACTTTTTCATAGACCTTACTCTGGTCTTCTGATTGGTTCATTATTTACAGCATATTTTATAGTTACTTTTGAAACTCCTGGATTTTTATGAGCTTATTCTATAGTTTCACCTTATTTTCATGTGTATACACTATTTCAGTAAGAAGGCAAGTTTTAAAAATATGATAAGAAAATCAGTCATATGAAATCCATATGGAGGACATATTGAAATTGCAATTAAATTGTCTTTGTGAACCCTTCCCACAATTATGAATGTAATACTAGAGGAACAATGTGCACTATGAGTTTCTTGTGTTTTGGCCTAATTATTCATTTGAACTTTTTCACTTGCAAAGTAATAGAAGTATGCTATGACTCTGTGTTAATTTAGGATAATGTAGCATTGCTACTCATGCAGCTAAACAAAAAATCAAGCTTAACAAGAAATGTTGGCAGGATGTGTCTTTTTTGTGGCAATTTTCATGGAAGGAGAACATTGTCAAGTGTTACACTCTATGAAAGGAATTCAGAATGTATAAGGTGGAAAAAGCTGACGTGTAAAAGAAGTTTTAAAGACTTAATCTGTATGAGTAGGTGATGCTTGATCCTGAGAATTCTGGGAAGTTAAAACAGAGATGATATCGTGTTACTAATAGCAAGAGACCTGGAGAATGGCAGTGTTGTGCCTCCTGGCTGGGAAATGGAGATTGGTTTGGATTGGAGAGGGAGACCCAGGTCTTTGTCTAGGTCATATGGGATTGCAACCATACCAAGATACTGAAATGCCTGGCAGGAGTTTGTTCTACCCGTAACCAACAGCTCAAGAAAGACAAATCCAGAAATCTACTTGGAAAAAAAGGGAGGCAAGTAGACCAATAACTATGTGGTATAGCTGCATAAGAATGAGTATAAAGTTTGTGTCAGTGAATGTTGTTGTCCATGTTCTAAGCATATGCAGTAAAACGAGGGACTGAGATGGATGTCTATTAAATTCTTCCAAAAGTCAAGAGGACACTGAGGGGGATGCTTGTAACAATAAAAGAGTAATGAGCATGGTAAGAAAAGGAGTGGTTAGAAAAGCTAACTCACGAACACTGACAGGGAAAAAGATTTTTAAGGAATTGTGGTGTTGATTGTGACTGGTAAGTTAAAATGGTTGAGAAGAGAATGTTGGGTCTAAGCTTTGGTAGGAAGGTTGGTGAAAACCAGTGTGAATCACTTCAGTGTGGTCAATATGTAAGACTGTGGTTTGGAAAATGCCAGAGGAAATTCTAGGCAATAATTTTGCCTAAGTTGTTCACTGATCTTAGATATGAAATAGAGGGATGAGGTAGAGCAGTTCTGGGAAAGGGAAGTGGGGTCAAGTGTTAAAATCCTCTAACACAAACAAGGAGGTGAAAATTATAAAAATTAAAATTAAATATACATTTTCAACAATCTACTGGTCCTCCTTCATCCTTACTTCATCTGTAAATGTTTTACAATTTCATCTCATTCCTAATTGGAGCACCTTCCTTCAAAACATAATCAAAGTATTCTTTTCTTGTTAGCTTAGCATAACGCAACATCTATTCCCAGGGCAGCTAAACCCCATGTGCCATTTAAGAAATCATTGTAAAGAAAGGGTGTCTTTGTGTGTGATAATTTTCATGGAAAGAAAACATTAGATATATGCTGAAATTGTGAACTTTGTGACATCCTGAAGTCTCTGAGAATTCTGACATCTTCAGCAAGTGGCAGACACGATATTCAAGTGCCTGTAATTGACCAATGCAGCACTTGACACCTGACATGGAGTTGACTGAATGACCTGCAAGGTTAGATGGGTAGGTAGTACATGAAATCCTTATTTAAAGCTTTCTCTAGTAACTGGAATGACTGTGACATGAGGCTAAATCACAGATAACTGACTTCTTTAAAAATACATCCAGAAATCTAACCCTCTGGAAAGGTCTGTATTGTGTACAGTATTACCCATTAACTTCAAGATGTGCCTTGCTTTTGTTCAGAGTATTGCGTGATTAGATTTTTTTTTAAGTTACAAATACATGATTGGAATTGTATTTCACAGCTACATCTTGCTGCATGGATGAATGACAAGATGGGTTGAACCTTAGTCTTTTTTTTTTTTTTCCTTCTGGATTGAGATGATGCATTGCTATACAGAATGCCTCCCTGAATGCCACACTGCAGTTATAACATGAAATAGAACTGCTAATAGACGTATGAGAAATTAGAGGTAGAAAAAACATATTGCTTCATCATCTTCATGCACATGACAGTACATCAGGGTCCTAAATCATTCAGGAAGAAAGTTATTCTGAAAGGATTAGATATGTTGTAATGAATTATATAAAAACGAGTGAACACAACTTTTATAGCTTAAAATTGTAGGAAGCCTTTATTTAACTTTAATACTGATACAGGAAAAAATAGCTTGGATCAGCTTTATGAATAACCTTATTATTTCATTAACAGGTTCACCCATAGTTCTTGCACACATTATATTGACAATATTTGAATTTCTGAGAACGCTAACACTACTAAATGTTATTAATTTCTTCCCGTTTTACCAGGAAATATTTCTAAGCTGGCATTCAGGCCACTGACTAAACTTTTAGAATTGCACCATGAATACCAAAACCTTAAATATTTTAATCCTTTGAAAGTTTACAATTCAACTGATAATTTTGCTTAAGATTTGGTCCTGTGTCTTACAGTCATTAAAGAATGAATTTTGTGAAGAGTACTTAAAATTCATTTTTTCCCCAGGCCTGTAAATTCACCATGGTAGAATTGGTATCTCTCTTCATGAACTGCAACTGTTCCCTATATTTTATGCTTTAGTTTTTATTCTAGTCCACACAGGTCAACAGCATCTGTATAGGGATCTCTTGAAATATGAATAATTAAAGTTGGTTCATTTCACTTGATTTCCTTAACTTGCTGAAATTTCAATATCATTTTGGGAGTCAGTAATGATCTACATTTCTTTTGATCTTCCTTTTCATTTACAGTAGAATTGAAATCAGAATAGGACTAATTTTAATACTTACTTTTTAAGAGAAAGAGAGCAAAAAGATTTGTACAGCTCTAGCTACTTTAATCTTCTTTTTGTGATGTTTTTCAGTTAGTTAAGTTCAAGCTTCATTTTCATGTAAATCCAAACCTCCAAATTTCATTATCATTATTAAAGGCTGTTTATTCAGTTTCTGCAAAAAAAAAGTCTCATTGCTGTCACCATAATATGAATGATCAAAGAAGAGTAATTGTAGCATTTCTTTTAGGAATCCTGCCCTCAGTAAGCCCATAGGATTTGTTTACCCTCTCTTACCAACCAACATTTGTACCCATATGTTGAGATGGCAGCATGCCTCCCTCACGATGTACTATGCCAGTTTCAATGGGATATAGATGCCAAACAATATTTAAATAAGGAACTAGCATAATGCTGAAAATACCATCTGTTCTGTAAAATTTTTCTTATTCTGTGACAGGATCGCCGTACTGAACTTTCATGTGTTAATCACATTTTTGTTACACAATAATGAAATTTGAATACCTGAACAGCTGAAATGTCTGAGCATCCATGATACCTACAGTTTTATCAGGAATTGTGGAAGCTTTACATTGTATATTTGGGAGCCATTTTTGAAAACATGGCACATCAAGATGTGTTAGTGAATACAGTGCATGCATGAAGCAACTCATGGATGGTAGTGCCTGTGTCATACATTAATCAACCTTCAAAGATAAGTATTTACTACTATCATGCCCCTTCTCATGGGCAGATCTACAGAGACCAGTATGTGGAACACTTCACTGATTCTTTCAGTGAGTTTGTATGTGTCAGCTCGAGGAGCAAGGTCTGTTCTCTCTGGATTCCTTATGTATGGATTGCATTAATCTTAAATTTGTCAGGTGGCTAAGGTTCAATTCCAGTGCAAGCTACTGATTAGAAATCTCCCTAATCAATCAGCCAATTGATTTGAGGTCTCCATTTCTCACTCTGCTGTTAAAGTATCCAGCCATTTCTGTTTATTTGGCTATGTTAATAAATTTTTTTGTGTGTGTTGTAATTCCATTTAATGATATCTGAAAAATTACAGGTTTCTAACAAACAAGTATTGTTGTGTATGTATGTATAAAGATGAACATGAATACAGCAATATGGCGTTTTCTAGAAAATACTGACTTTTGTGAATAGTGACAGCTGTCTGTATTAAAACAGTTTGTATGTGATTGATCCCAAACTGAAAATAGCTGCTCTGACAAATGCATATTTCTTCTAAAGAAAATTGTGTCAAAGAACATTTCTTTTAACTTTTTTGGGTGTGAGAGACATAGATCATCTTTATTTCAGAAAGGACAGAATGGTACTTGGTCTAACGTAGTTCTGCATGAAGTTCAGTGATTTTTTTTATAACTATGAATCCCATTTAAAAAGTAGGTTTCCAAGGGACCTGTTATATTATTCTTGCTGAGTTTAACGAATGGTATTATCCAATATAGCTTTCTCAGAATGGTTTTTGGAAATATTAAAATATTGTGTATAAAATCGCTAGAATTAATTAGTTCTAGTAACTATTTTAAATAATGTAAAAGAGCAAAAAATTTATAAAATCATATTTAATATAAATTGAGCATATTTTAATACATCTTTTCCGTTCCACTCAAATGAATTCTATGATCTCTGCTTTCAGTTTGTAAAAGTCTATTTACATTTGTTTTTTCCCTGCTTCCTTGTTGTTTGCTAAATTCCATTACTAGATCTTCATCCAAGAAAATAGGTTTGCATTTGCATTCATGGAATTTTCAAGTATCCAGAGTCCGTAATACTTGTTGCTCAACAGAGGTAGATTGGGAAATTATTTTGGTTTTTGTTGTGGGGTTTTGTTTTGTTTGGTTTTCATTGAGGCCTAGGCGGTACAACAAATGAAGGCAGAAGGTCTCTAGAGACCTTATAGATGTCACTAAAAACATGTTTCATGTTTTGTGTTCCACTGTTTCAAATGTTTGCCTCCTATATTTTCCTGCTTTCTTCATTCTATCATTATAGGCAGCCTTAATTTTGCCTTTTTCTTTGTTCTCTTCCTGGAACTGAGCCTTTTCCAAGGACCAGCATAGATAAAGGAATCTCTTTTCTGCTGAGCTTGATGGAGGAGTTGGTACCTTTGCACCGTCTCTGTACATAACAAGTGGTGGTTGTAGTTTGCTGTTGTTGTCTGCATCCAACAGAAAGGTGTATGAAGGCAGTAATGTTTGACAGGATAACAGTCTCACTCTACCCTGCCTCTCTGTGTGTCTCAATGAGTTTCTCACTTCATCATTTTCCACAAAACCATGAGTTTTTCTATACTGAAGGCTGTGTATACGTTTTTAATATGAATCTATACATATATAAAACATTTAAAAATGAAAGGAAATGTAACTCTTACCTACAAAGCAGGATATCTAGGCGCCACATAGTAACTTTAATGTGGGGGAAGATAGGATCCTTCTTGAGTGGAAGTAAATGTGTAGAATCAGTTAAAATATTCCCTTTGTTACACAATTGCATACTTAAGTAGCATGGATTAGATTAATTGGGCATTGTGGTAGAATCACAGTCACAACATGATTGAGGTTGGAAGGGGCCTATGGATGCCATCTGATCCAACGCCCTGCTCATTACAGAATAGAGGGGACCCATAAGAATGGACCCTCAATGCAAACCTCCTCTTTCTGCTGGGGTGCTCTCCAGCCTCCCCCAGTCTGTATGTGTAACCAGGATTACCTTGTCCCAGGTAGAGAATCTAGCACTCGCTTTTGTTAAATTTCATACAGTTGCTGACTTCCCAGCTCTCTAATCTATCCAGATCTCTCTGTAAGGCTCCCTACCCTCAAAGGAGTCCACAGCCCTTCATAATTGAGTATTGTTGGCAAATTTAATTAACGTTTGATTCCTGTGTCCACTTCATTTATAAAATCATTAAAGACTGCTTGGTCTAAAATTGGGCCTGGGAATCCCCACTGGTGACTGACTGCCAGCCTGATGTAACCCCATTTATTCTCAGTCTTTGAGCCAGACCTCTCAGACAGTCATTCACCTGTCTGTGCAACCTAGAGCCAGTTCCCAAAGGACCATGACCAGATGGCTTTTGAATATGTCCAAGGATAAAGACTCCACAGCCTCCCTGCAACCTTTTCCATTGCTTGGCCTCTCTCACAGTAAAAAAGTGCTACCAGATGTTCAATTTGCACACACTGCCTCTTGTATTACTGGGCACCACTGAAAAGAGCCTGGTTCCGTCTGCTTTGCACCCTCCTTTCAGATGTTTGTAAAGATTGATGAAATTCCACCCTTTCAAGCCTTTTCTTCTCTAGGCTAAACAGTCCCACCTCTCTCAGGTGTTCCTCATAGGAGAGATGCTCCAGTCCCTTAATGGTCTTAGTGGCCTTTTGTTGGACTTTTCTCCCGTATGGCCTTAACTTTCTCATACTGGGGAGTCCAGAACAGTACTCTAGCACAGCCATAAAAGGTCTTGAGTACCTACCTAGTTGGCTTGAGTGTTTGGTAAGAATAAATCTAAAATTTAGAATTACCACAATTGTTTTTTTCCCTAATTTCTGTTAGAAGTTTGGCTGTTCTGTTTTCAAGTGCCACTATAAAGATAACAGGGACTGTTACAGTTTCAGTTGTTGTCTACGCAATGTGCAAATAGCAGTCAGCTTTCCTTCTGCAAACTCACATATGTTGCTAGCAGGGAATTACTATTAAAAGAAAGGAAGCAAAAGAAGTTTAAAAACCAGCTAAATTTAAATAAAAAGATAAACTAAGGAAAGATCCTAGTTCATAGCTATACCAGGTTTCCAAGTAATTGATAATTTTTGTCTTTGCTCACTGAGTTTCTCTGTGTAATGAAAAGTTTTTTTATTATAGGTCACTGTTTATCTGGGGATTTTACTTTGTTCAGGATTAATCCTTTATAAAGTATTAATGCTGATGGAACAAGACCAAGGAGATGCTTCATGGTTATTTTTTTTAACTGGATTACTCCCATATCAAGTATTTGGTATTTGTATTTAGAAGCAAGTATCAGCCTTATAAGTAATGTTTGCTTCCCCAGCATAATGAAGCCCACTTAAATAAATACCTGATATAAAAATAATTCTGTTAAAACTGAACAAATGAACTCTACCCCTGTCTCTCAGAGTTCTAGAAGACCCTGAATGATAAATACTTGATTAATGAATAATCCTTTTAAATAAATAAAATTTGTGTGCCAAATAGAGAATTAAATTACAATCATAGTAAGGCTTGTTATAGAAAAGTTACAGATGAATAAATCTGGGCTGATAATTTATGAGAAAGCATGATGACATTCTCTTTTCTTTGATAACAATAAGCCTTTTATAAGTATAGTTTCAATTTTTTTTTTTTCAAAAATATATTAAAAGTATTTATATCCATGTCATGTAATAGTGGAAATATTCATGAGAAAAAAGTGGACATAGATGTATGGTAGTAAAGCACTAATATGTTAAAATTGAATGTTTTCTTATTTCTATGTCATTGCATCTGACTTTGAAAAAATTTAATGCCTTTTTCATTTTATGTCATCCTAAAAAAACTATCCTAGCAGTTAACATTTTACCCAATATAGGTTGCACAAAGTTAGATCATTTAGACTGAAATTCTTTAAAGAGACATAGGTATTTTAATGAAAATTAGAAATCTTGTTTGCTCATTCAAGGGCATATTATAGTGTCTTCTATCCTTTTGGAATTTAGTTTGGGAACTTTTCCTATCAAAAGCAAAAGCAGAATATATAATTTCATATATGTGAATGAGTCCATGAAAAAGCTAGTGAATCATTAGTTGTGAAAGCTCATTAAAACAGATCAAATCAAAATAAACTAATAAACAAAGAGCCTGTGCCAGTAAGAACATATGACTGTAAACAGCTTTTGCCTCAATATTCCTACTGGTGTCTGGATGACAACATTCCTCACAGTTGTTCACAAAAAGGAACCAGATGAATTCAGCCAAAATGAATAAAACATAATGCCATGGTCAGGTTGTGTTTGGTATGGGAAGTGAGAAGGGATGAGAAGGTTTTTCATGCCTTCAGACTATCTGTGAGTTCCTTTATTAGGGAAGCAATTAGACTATCAGCCTCTGGAAACCTAGAGCTAGCAAAGGCCCATGTGACTCCAGATTTAACAACAGAAAAAAAAGGTTAAAGCTTTAGTTACATCTCCCTTTTGTTACTTGGCTGCATTGGAATGACCATATTGTCGTTTCCTGAAGACCAGTTTTAAGATTTAAAATCATTAGTCTCTTTTGCATATGTAAAGGTCTTAAGAGATAATATCTGAATGAGTAGAAAGGTGGATTTGCATAATGATGTAAAACTGCCACTTGATTTACTTTTAAAGGTGTCTTCATTAACAAGGCTTTTGAAAGTAGAAGAAAGTGCAAAGAAAGGTGGTTTTATCTGCAAGGAAGTGATCAAAATATGCCGTGTTCAGATAGAAACGCTTATAGTTAGGCTTATTAAAATCATAGTTTTAACACATAATTAATTTCTTCTTCTGCCATAGAGATTTTCCTTTATTTTGTTGTTTGAAAGATGTTTCTTCTTTACTCTTTTTTTTAAACAAACAAAAAATTTCCTGCAGGATATATAGACCATAATTTCAGCCCTTTCTTCGTGAATTTGTTAAAACAAAAAAAACCTGAGAATAAACTGCCTCCATGGTAAGTTAGAGGTTAAGAGTGATTTGATTTTTGTAAACACAGTAGTATAGATTTGAAGTCTGAAGGTCATCATAACTAAATGGAAATGATGCAAAAGGCATAATTTCTGCCATCTGTACGTGGGAATGGAAAAGGCCATTTCTACAACTCTGGCTAAAAATAGCTGTCTCATTGGCTGGAGGAAATTTGCTACTGGTTGATTTATGGACTTCATGAATTTCCTTTGGTTCTTACGGTTTTCATCTCAACTTTTCTTCTGTTTGGACTATTTGATGTCATCCAATTCGTGCATGACAGTAAATCAGGATGGTTTGGTTTATTATATCAATCTTCTACTGTTTGTTGTATGAAAGGAGAAAACACAAGCAAGGAAATTAATTCTGATTGTGCCTAGGAATAAAAGAAAAACTATTTTGTTTTTAATTTCCACTTTATTTCTGGAATTATTTGGACTAGATTTGTGATTGTCACCAATTTTCCACTGTCCATTTTGATACTTGCTGTTTAAACTAGATACCGGATCAGTATAGTATGCCAGGTATTTGTTAGATTGTTATTATTTACAGGAATGAATGTATTCACAAGCCTAGTAACTAGAACTTTTAAGAGAGCTTGAAGAAATAGTGATATTTATAACGTTGCGCTGCTTCTGAAAATCTTGTCATAAGTAATTTAACTTAGTAATCTTCAGTAATCTTGTTGAAATTCTCTTTTCATTCACTGCTGACAAAGGAAGATTTAGAAGGTTATATTAATTTATCTGGTTAATGGAGGGTGGCATTGTCAAAAGCTTGTGCCATCAGGTATAAACTGTTACTACAATTAGGAAGTTCATTTGAAAGTGTTCTAGTCATCATAGTCATTTAGCAAGAAATCCAGTGGCTGTTAATACATTAACTAGGCCTGCTGAAACTATTTTATTTTGATCTTTACATGCAGAACTGTTTTTGAGTTTGTCTACTTGCTCATTTTATATAGTCATTGAGACTATTGCCTTTTGGCTTTCTAAGTTTATTCTGTAGGTCTGTATTATTTGTTTTAGCAATGGAGAATTTTACTGACTTGATTCACATTGTGGGTGCTGACCAAAAAAATCACAGATCATAGAAAACAGCGCTGAAAGGGATCTGAAGATGTCCTATTAAGATGAACCAAAGGAGATTTAAATCTGTGCAAACTATTCCTGGAAGGTATCTTTCTGCCCTGTTCTGAAAGTTCTGTCTTGATGGAGATTCTCCAGCTAATACATTCTGTTACTATTCCAGTCCTTCCCCATCTTCATCACTAGAAATGCTCTCCTGATTTTTGTCTCACTCTCCCTTGCACCACTTTAAGATCACTTGGTCTCTTGTTCCTAGTGAACAAATGTGCACGGATCTGTTGGACTTTGCTATGATTTTTTAATGTATTTTTATATCGTAATCTACACCTTGACCTGACTTCTGTGGAAAAGGCATTACCAAATCAGTCAGTCATTCCCCACGGACCATGAGAAAGCCTCAGCCCTTGGAAATCTAGGTCAGCATTTAGGACGAAACATCCATGGCTGAGAACTCACTTTGGCTGTTTTATAGACTCTTTAGCTGTCTGAAAGAATTCCCTTTGGTTCATTTCTGGTGGCCTAACCAACCAGCTGATGTTTAAACACTTCCTACATAAATGAGACTTCTGACTAGGGATCATCTAGTACAGCTTCAAGCATTTGTGTGCTGTAAGTCAGTGTAACCTCTAAAACGGATCCCATTGCAGGCCTGCAATTGCAACTGTATGAACTATGCAACTGTATTTGCTCCAAGGATTAGGCACACACTCCTCCTTTGCTGCTTCCATTGTTTTCTACTGCTATATCCTAGGTCACCAATCAGTCTGACTATATAAATTATGTTTTTTTAAATGAAGTTTTTAAAGTTATGGGGTTTTGAAACAGCATGATTTGGGGGATTCATAATACTTCAGAATTGTTGTAATTTTAATTTTCAGAAAGTCTGAATAAAAACATTTCCTCATAAAAATTAAGGCTTAATCTTAAATTTAATATGTCAGTAATGGAAGTTTACAGAATTTGAGAATTTTTAATTGTTTCATAAGTATGCAATGGAAATTCTGGGAAGCTGCACTGGAATATTCTGCACGTATCATGGAATTTGTTTCAAACGTCATGGACTGAAGTTGGAAAGAGAGAAAATGAAACAATCCAATATATCTCTAAAAAATAGTTTTTGTCTACATTGTAACAATAATTATGAAAAGGAATATATCATTCATTCCAAAACTTGCCTTTTTAAAGGGGAAAAATGTAAAAGATCCCTTTTCTTGTCACCCTTTGCTCCCTTGTTGTCTCATCCCTGAATGGATTTATATGGTTGTCCCCCCAGTGGTTTTACTGGGAGAATTGTTGTAGTGTTAATGGGCACAATTAGAGGCAGACCTTGTATCCTAAACTCAGGAAGAAGGACTGCTGCACATCTCACTAAACAGCTGAGTTTTCATATCTGCCATGGTGATGCTGTACAGTCATTGGGTAAAGTTACAGGGCTCAGGAAAGACTTTTCTACCTGCATTTCCAGATGTAAGGAAGGTGCTGTGATGGCAAGAGCTACCATAAAATGATTAAAAAGCTTCTTAAGAAAGTCAGCTAACTATGGTATTTGGAATTCTATTCTATGATAGAAGATCAAAAGATATGGAGAAGTGTACTTATCGCTGTTTACATGAGAAGTAGGCCAAACAAACTTATTTTTTCCTTCTGCAAATCAAATTGAGAGAGTGATAGCTAAAAGCAGATTTGTGGCTGAGGTAGGAAGGTTAATCAACTAGCAAAAAGAGTCAAGTATGATGACTGTTAACTCTTTGGTGCCAGAATTTAACAATACTTGTTTGTCAACAGCTATGTTATATCAGACAGTCTAGAAGTCTTATGTCAATTTTTATTCATTTTTTCCCAACACAAAGAAAATTAATTTTGATATTATGCCTGAAGTGATTCAGAAATTGAAATGACACTGAAAGCTGTAGTGTTAAAACTAATTCTCATTTCTTCAGTGTGATATTTCTGTGCTGTCACTCCTATCTTTTTTTTTTTTAACGATATCAGCTACTATTTATACACTTAGAATTTCTGGCCAGATTACCGTGGAAGGTTGTGGTACCCACATGTACAAAATAGTATAATAATGTTCTATTCTTTTTGGAACAAATTTGTTACACAGATTGTCAGATGAGTCATTTTGTTCATGTCAGATATCTGAAAATAATGGAAAGATGCCAAAGTAAAAGCCCAGTAATCCATGCACTGGTGTAATGGAGCAAATGAAATGCAAAGCTCTTGTACAGGTCCAATTTCAGTACCAAATGCTTACCTGTCAGTCAGCAGAATTGTCCCTGAATAAAAATGAGCCCATCTGAGAGAGAAAGGATTTTAATATACATCTAATTCTTTGAATCTCTTGTGAGGTAGAAGTTGTTTTGAGGAAGAAATGCTGAAAGAGAAATCTTAGTTCAAGCTAGTTCAAATCACACATGTATTGCTGACTGTGAGAGGTCTGGGTTTATCCTTATTGTTTGGTACCTCTAGCTCCTTGGATAGACAGGTGATTTCCCTTAGGCCACGGCAAATCTGGCCGATCCCTGAATTAAAAGTTTTAGACAGGTAACGTGCAGACTTTTGTAGGCATCTGTTTTGTCTGTGAAAGACCTGATTAAAACTTTAATTTGCGAAATGCCAACATAAGAGATATCTTTGCAGCTATCACAGTTATGATTTGCCATGACTGAAATGTTTTTGAAGTGCTATGCAGCCGAATGTGCTTCTAGCTTTAAAGTGACCATTGGGAGAACATGTTTTGCTATGGAGATGTCCTCCTGCGGTCCAAAACATGAAATATTAAACATAGTATTTATCTTATATAGCTTCAGAGTTGAGGCTGCCACAGCTCTTGCTTTATGAAGTCCCGATTTTCTTCACATTTCAATAGTGTGTCCCAGGAGTGTTTTTCTGTTCTGAGAGTGTGAGAGGCTAACTGGAGTCAATATAACCATTGACAGTCAGTCAGGACTACTTCTCTAAAAGTTAATGTATTGAGAATGAGCCAGCACTTCAGGAATGAAAGGAAAATGAAATGTGCAGTATGAAAAGTGATAATAAATAAATTGAACAAAGCCGTGTATACTTTTGGGTTATGACTAGTTGAAGTGCAGATTAAAAGCTCTGAACTGATGCATGTGAAACAAAGAGCACAATACTGAATTCATTTTAATCTTCTGGTTAAATGGGTGTGCCTTCACTTCTGGGTCTAGAAATAATCATACTTGTATCAATCTATATTGTGTGACTTTTGTAAGCTGTGAAAATAGTATTTTTCACTGAATTGTCACTTATTATTGTTCATTTGTGGCCACTAACATAGAAAAATGTTGCAGCTACAATGTCAGAAGAATAGGGACAATTTGATGTTTTCTTTTGATGCTGTTTGTTGATACCTAGACCACTGCAGCTTGATTGCCTAACATTAAACCTATAATAACAGTGCAATCATAGCAGTATCATCATGAATGTCATTACAATAGAAACAACATTTACACGGCTTCAGAATGGTAATTATCAAACTTTTTGTCATGAAGCGCTTATTTGCTAGCATTGATCTGCCCCGGTCAGTTGTTAGCTCTTCTCATCTGAGGTGTATTGATTGTATAATCAGTAGATAGAGGCTGCGGGCAGATGAAATTCAGTGTTGTTGGGCAAATTATTGTCTGCTTGCCTGTTGACCTGGACCCTGCTGGTTGTACCTTAGACAGTGGTGGGATTATTACTCATTTCAGTGACCCTACTCTGACAGAGAACTCCATATTATTATAAAAGATAAATGGCATCCTTCTTTACTGTGGATATGGTTGAATGCAGGTGTCAGTGTGTAGTGAAACCTAAAATCTTGTGCAGCAGTGTTCCTTGGCTTTCCTTCAGGTTATTTTCGTTTTTAAATATAAGTAAAGATATTGTAGAGTTCCCACACATTTCATGTCATATATGACATCCATTTATAGGTGTAGGATGTGTAAGCACAGTGTTTTACACTGGTCATTCAAGAATTCTAATTGCCAGGCTGTAAGATATTGATAAAATTCAAACACAACTTTTGCCATCCGGTAACAAGGAGGACCAAACTAATCACTACATCTAAATATATACTTTTAAAACTCAGGCCAATAGACCACCCTTGTATTGAGTAATTTTGCAAACTCCTCTCTCGTTTGTTTTCTTTATCTCTAGCATCACTATGAAGAAACTAAGTACTAATGCAAGTAAATGTGTGTGAGAGATACTGGTCGGTAAAATGTGTATCAGTTCAGTGAAAGTAAATCTCTTATGTAAAGTTCATATGGGAACTTTTATAGCAGTAAATGTTCTTAGTGTACAGGGCAATTAGGAAGGAGATTTGCAGTATGGTTATTAGCAGAGGGAAAGCCCTCCTGACTCAAATGACAAGAGGTGATGTAGAAACCATGAATGCTTTCACATCCCTCAGTAAAGCTACCTGTGTTTGGCTAATGTACTGTGCTCTCTGGTGGTGACTGTACCATTGTATTGTAAAGGTCAGTCATTACCTGTGCATTGTATTTAAACCACCTGCTCACAGCAAGTAATTGTATTTGGATGACCAGCAGTTTTATATTAATTGCCCTGAGTCCTGCTGAAGCCATGATAAGAATACTGAGCACTTACACAGCAATTTGCAACTTCAAAGTGCTGTAAAAACATAAGCTAATTATTGTTATGCTGAAAAATCTATAGATGGTTCTATATAGCTTTGAATATACATTTTATGACATTAATTTAATTGCCAGAAACAATGGATCTACCTTTAAAAAAAAAAAAGAAAAAGTGCAAATGGCTTGGTGGAAGTGCACAATGAAGGTATTACTGAAACCTCTAGAATAATTGCCCCAGAAAAGGAGCCTTTGCAAAGCACCATTATATTTAAACCAGATGAAATAACAATTTTGAAATTAAAATAAGGAAAAACCTCAATGTGAAACTGACATTTCTTGCTCTGTAGATGTGCATAAGTACATCATGATCAGGGAAGGTGAATCATATGCCAGATGAGAAATAAAGCAAAATGTGGAAGGAGGGACAGTAAGCACCTATGTGGAAGGATGGCTTGTCTACTAAAGAGAAAATACATATTTCAGAAACCATGTTAAAATAGACATAAACTATGGTATGAAGTGAAGAAAGTAAATATGGTTGTCATCCACACACAGAGGCTTATTTTTGGGTGGCATTTTCAATAAACATACAGTTCTTTCAAGAAATAAAAACATACATTATTTGTAAGAGCAATAATAGTAGTCGCTGGCTTATTAGGGAAAACGAAGTTTACTTTTTCAAGATCCAGCTATTATAAACCATTATACAAGGAAAAGCCAATTCTTAACTGGTAATTTAGTGGACTAATTAGAGGGGAGGATAGCAGGTTAATGAATCTATTAATCCTCTTGGAATGTTGTTGACTTCTGCAGCATATTCCTGTAACTCTTCTGGCAGAGGTTCATCTTTCTGTGACTGAAGGCATATTTTAATACAGTAGAGCTCTGCCACAGTAGCTCAGACTTTCGTGAAAACCAGGTTGTGAGAAGGAGCGTTGAAATCCTGTAAAATCATGAGATACTAAAAGTAAAATGTGAGATGGATAAATGACTGAAACAGTTGAAGGATTCAAGAGGAAGAGATGACGGCTCAGGAGCATCAAGTATTCCAGCAGTACTGAAGGCTTCCTGCCAGACTTGGTGTTTGCGTGGCTAGTGAAGTTTCAACAGGTGTCTGAGAAAGGGTGGTGACAAATTAATTACTATAATGGTGGCTTGTAACACCTGATTATCTATTGTATGTATTAGCCAGTAAATAATTGATTTGTGCTTTTAGTTGTTTATATACTGCTTGCAGTTCTTTTATAGACGGTAAAATTTGCCTGAACAAAGTGATCCGGAAAGGGAGATTTCCAGGCATTCCATGGGTAAAGTCAGTGGTGGTGGCACCCTGTGTTCAGTAGTGTCCAGTCCTTTCCAAGACTGTCTGCCGGACTTAACCACCAGTTGCTACCCTGGAAGGCAGGTAGCCAAACCCCTGGTGTTTTGATTCTTACTTATTTGGTCTTCAAATTGAGATCTGGTCTGTTTGGTTTTGTGAAGACAGCTTTGGAACCTGGCAAAGCATTTTTATTTCTCACAGGAGTTGTCAGAGTCCAAAGTAACATGAGTTGGCTGTGTTCAGTGCAAAAACGTAACAGTTTTTGTCTCATTTTTCTCAGGAGGTGGAAATCCTCTCGCAAGATATTTTCCAAGAATTGGGAACATGGAAAAGTTATAGTATTTTTATGAAGTATTTTAGGGTCCTCTATGATCGCATACAGATTAACTCATCTAAGTTAAGTTGATTTTGATATGTTGATATCTCAGCTATTTTGAGATTTAAAGATTGAAATCTGTGTGGAGAGGTCTTATTTGCAAACCTGGCAGTAAAACTGTATTAAGACTCTGAGTCAGGCTCTTCAGATACACTTCCATATGGGAAAAAAAAATCTTACCATGGTGATTCTTATTGCAAAGGAATTTTTCATCTCTTACATTTTGGAAAGGCTGATTAGATATTTCCACTCTGAAAAAAAATTAAGGATATAGTATCAAAAGATACAACTAAAATGTTTGCTTGAGGCAGACCATAAAAATGTGAAAAAGCTGCTCTTTCAGTATCACAAGAGTGACATCAAGCAAGTCAGAACATCAGCCTGCTTTACTGTATTATTTTCTTCTCTGTGTGGGAATAAATGTCAAATTTCTTAAGCAACTGCAACAAAATATTTTCACAGGTTGGTTTTTATATGGAATGGTCTCATAGGAAAATTCTCTTAGCAAAGAGAATAAGAGCAAAGATGACCTTCATTACTAGGAAAGTATTAGGAAACTCAATATTCTCTAAAGATGCTAGAATGAAATCAGTTCTAGAGTTCAGGTATCTCCTTTTGAATAGTAAAAGTTGCTACTCTAATCTCCTTTTCTCAGTTTTATTGTCTAATTTCTATAACATCAATATATTTAACTAAAAATTGATGATGTCATTAAGTTGTCTTTAGTTCTGAATTTCATCATTTGACTTTTCAGATTCTCCCTCAAAGCAACAATTTTTGCCATTGCTAGCCTTAGTGAAGAAGTACTGTAACTGTTGGATGAATCAGTTCATCTCATTTATTTTTCCTCCACCTTTGAAATTTAATTTTGTGTTACATTATCAGGCTCAATGGTTTCATCCTGTGGCTGCCTGGTTGTTTCGCTTAATGCAAGGGCAGGGCTGAACAGGATGCAACTTTCACAGTAGCTCACATTTGCCCTGAATAAGATTTAGAACGAAGCTCATAGTTATTTATGTAAATTCAGTATATCTGGGATAAAAATAGTAAAAAATAATCAATGAGATCACATGCTGATTTATACTATTCAAAGTTTTCTTACCTTTCTTATACTGTAAACATTTCATCTAGACTAATTATAATAAAGTTCAGAATTTCTTTTACTAGCTCTTTTTCTACCAGTTTCTACTAGTTCTTACTGGGTAATTTATCCAAAGTAATATTTTACACTTTCACATTATCAAGAAAATTAAAGAGAGAAAAAAAACGTGGTTGTGAAAGTAGAATCAAAAAAGTCTTCAGTTTCAGCTTTGCATTTTGTTGGCAACAGAGAGATGTATCAATTAAAAAATTACTGAAGTGAGTTGTTCATATTGGTCTATTACATTCCTTTTTAAGGGATGTAAAGTAAGTAGAATGTTCTCTCATATTTTGATGGAGTACATAGTCAAATATTTTGATTTCAAAAGTCTATTTAAAGGTTTTAGGTTTGACAAGATCTAAGTCACATAACTAATCTCTTGATAGTACTGAAACAGGGGAAAAAAGCCCACAAATCCTCTCAGAGTTCTTGTGGAATTTTTGTAACCATTAATTGTATGCCTTTTGACATATTCCCAAGTTCTGCTGTATTTTTAACTCAGACATATTGTCTTACAAAGATATCTTTAGCTGTGGCTATTGCAGCTCATTGCATTACTAAATCAAGAGTTTTGTAGCCCTGTGACGTGACAGAAAGTTAAATCTGCTCTGGATAGTCAGTTGAACAGATTGAATTAGACAACCATTATTTGATTAACTATTAAAATCATACAAAATGGGTTGGGGGGAGGCGATTGGTTGGGTTTTGTTGGTGGGTTTTATGGGTCTTTTGTTGGTATGGGATTTTTTTTCCCTACTTAGTAATTATTCCACCTGTAATGCATTCTAATCACCTTATCCCAAGAAAGGGCATTTCATATATAAAAAGAATCTTTAAAAGGCATCATGATAAGACAACACAGCTGTCTCAGGGGCTTGGTGAGCTGCAGCTTTTGGAGGTTGGGAATGTGCTTTAGGAAATGCCTGGTTTTGTCTTATAGTCTTCTCTTGTGATTTATTTTCCTTTGCCACTTCTGAAAAGAAGGTGCTGGTCTGCATGGACCTTTGGTCTGACCCGGAGTGACCACTAGGTCAGAGAGAACTGGAGTTGATATGATGAAAGTTTGCAAAATAATTAATCATTAGGTATATCTCGGTAGCTACTTTGCTGGTTTTTTTCCCCCAGTGTTTTCTTTCAAATCAATTTCATTTCTCCTGGTAAAATGTGAAGGTGAAACACAAACCATGTGCATCTTATGAGTTTCCTTCTGTTTCAATCTATTAATGCTGTAAAAATGTAGTATGTAAGAGCTCTGTAGTTATAAGAAGACACAAACAGATAGTTGTTATACACGTGTAAAAAAGCATTGTTATTTATACATAGGCTTGGTTTATGAGCATAAGCATTCAAAGAGAGAAGAATAAGCAGGAGGGAGATAATATGCTGGGATATAAACTGTCCACGTAGATACCTGGCTGTACTGAGGTGACATACTTTTCTTGTTCATGGGGGTTTTTTAATTGGATTGGGTTTGGGGTTTTGGTTGGTTGGTTGGTTGGGGGGTTTTTTGTTTGTTTTTGGTTCTGCTTTTATTTTTTGTTTTATTTGGGGAGTTTTNTACCCTACATCCTGGACATCTGAGAGAGAATTTGTTGTTGTTGTTTTTTTTTTTTTTTTTTTTTTTTTTTTTTTTTTTTTTGGTTTAGTTTTTTCTGTGAATATTCGTTCTTCACTTTCCCTGGGATTCTTTGGATGCTTTTGCTAGATGGACCATGGTTGGTTTTGATGCACTTTAACAGTCCCATATTCACCACTGCATTTGTTTCTACTGTGAGACAGATTACAGTTTTCTCTGATTTTGAGAAAATGCCTTAGTATTTGGAAAGGTAATTGGCATGGGTGAGATAAAAAAGCTTCATAATGCATTTCAAAATTATTGCTGAAATGTAAGCTGCAAAGCCTTGAGTATTTCTTGCTCTCTTTCATTTTCTTACATAAGAAGGACCCAAACACTAAATCTTGTGTAACAGAAGTAGTTTTGTAACTGTTTTTCCTACTTTGCACCAGGAGACCTGTTTTACTGAGGTTTTTATTGGCGTGGCAGCAAAAAAAACCTGACAGTGGCAGCAGTCCATATGACCTGTAAATACAGTGTCACCAGTGGCGCTATTCTAAAGCCTTTTAAATGTAGCTGATGCATTTCTTTATGATACCCTATAAGCAAGACTTTTACTATTATTATGAGTTGATTATTTTTATGAGTTCCAACTTAAAGGTTTTCTAAGAGTGTCACTGTCAAGTTGAAACATTTCAGCTTTACTCATGTTTTCACCTATTAGTACATCACACTGACTGAAAGCTGAAGGATCATTTTCCCTATTGCCCATAACTGCTTTAATCCTTCCTATAATTCCAGAGAGCACCACTGTGAAAGCTCTTTATTGTATATTGTGGCAATGACCTGCACACCAGAAAGAGTCAGGGCTCTGGCAGTGGCTGACAGGACCTGGTCAAGACTCCAAGACTCCATGTTAGGCTAAATTGATAGACTTGTTTGGATCTACAGGCTGTTTTACATAAGGCTGTTGTAGGAAAGGACAAAATCCTGGATAACACCTCTATTGATAGAATAGATAAAAGCTGCTCAAATGAAGCTGGGAAAACAAGGTGCTGGGCTTGTTTTATTTTCAGTGAATTTATTTCAGTGCACAGAGAATTAAGGAGAGGTCAGAGGCATGAGAAGAACTTGCAATATTCTGTGAGTCTGTAAAACTCGATTTTTGGCAAAATGAGGATTCTTTTTTTCAATGTACAGATTTTAATTCAGTTTACAGTTTTTATTTATTGTAATCTCCTTTAAGAGCTGAGGTTACAAATATGGAAGAGCTTCAGAGAGTGAAATGTGGGAAGTGACTGGTGGAGGGTTGTACAGTTCCTACGACCGATGTTAAACTGAAAGAGCACACAAGTTCTTCTAAATGGTGTTCAGCAATGCATATAATATCTCAGAAAAATAGACAGGAGAATGTTATAGCAGTAATAAGATGGACAATTTAGTTAAAGGACTAATCTAAAAGGTGAATTGCAGTGATGAAAATGAACTAATGTAGAATAATGTTTTACAAGAGCCTTTAAGAAATAGTCTTGCTTTTTTT
Source organism: Pachycephala philippinensis (assembly GCA_013397055.1). Taxonomy (NCBI): domain Eukaryota; kingdom Metazoa; phylum Chordata; class Aves; order Passeriformes; genus Pachycephala; species Pachycephala philippinensis. Next base: position 438,963 of record VWZT01003946.1, on the reverse strand, counting down.
CATGTGTGATTATGCAAATCCTCCTGAAAACTCTACATTTTACAGAAATAGAGAGAGAGTGTATACTTGCAAAAATCTGATATAGCCAAATAAATTTTGGGAAAAATGATGAAAGAGGTTGCATTCAGGTGGCACTGTAAATCTGCCATGTAATGACTTCCCATTCCATTTGTGAGTCTGGATATGACTGGAGAGCTCAATGCTGCTGAGAGTTTTGTTGTTATTGTAGATCTTGCCTTCCCTTTTGTCAGAATCCCTATCATTTTTTCTCTCTGTGTCTGAATGTGATAGCTAACAGACTTCATCATGCTGTCGCTGGGTCAGCAAGATCTGATGCTGTTTGAGACTTGTTTACTGTAAGTCTATCATAGAAGAGCTGATTATAGCAAATAATCTCATTCATTCAGTTCAGATTAAATGGGGAGATAAAAGTATTTTGGCTCCTAAGTAATTGATTTAAAAATGCAAACTTGGGTAAATAGAGCTATTTAATGAAGTCAGTTGTGACTTGAGACTAAGGGAGAGAGTTGTGGAATTTTTCTAGGACGAAATTGCAGAAATAATTTGTAGCATAAATCAAGAAGAAAAAGGAAGAATTTTATGCATTTCTCGGCAGTACAATGGTACTGAATATGAGGACAAAAAACCCAATGGAGTAACCAATGTAATGATAAATTTCACGTCCAAATCTTCACCAAAGTGAAATTCAAAGACATTCCTTATTTAAGACCAGATGTGCTCCATCACCAAACTCTTAAAAGAAGTGACTCATGGAGTTGGAGGCTGATCAGTATTTTAAACTGAAGAATTACAGGCCCATTAGCCAGTTTGTCATGATGTAAAAAGGAGGTCTTTTGAATTTGTACCTAATGGTAGGAAGAAAAGGATTAGAATAAAGTGATTGGTTTTCATAGTGAGAGGAATTAGTATCAGAATCTGCCAGAGATGAGTACTCTGAGCTATGCTGTCATGAGTGGGAACTCATGGTGCTGAATGACTAGTTGATAAAATTATGGATTACATTAAATATCCATAAATACAAAGGAACATTCATGAAAAATAAAGCCCAAAGTGTGTGTATGTATTGTTGGGCTCTGGAACAGGTGAAACTAATGTGAAGAAAACATCAGTAGATGCTTGATGATTTTGGAAAGAGCAAGCAATGCTGGAAATCAGATTACTGTTCTGCATGATAAACCTGTCTCTTAAGTACTTCATACAGTCTCTGTCTCATTCTCCCATCTCAAAAGGGACATAAGAAAAGGAAGAAAGGCACAGAGAAGAAAAATCTGGATGACTGGGATAACAGAAGAGTTTCCACATGTCATGGAGTAGTTAGAGTAAGGACTTCAGAAAGAACAATGGTAGGGTGTGGTGTAGGAATGTAAATCATGAATGAGGAGAAGGCAAAGCACATTTGGTTTTTGTAAATCAAGAATAGGGAGATATCCCTAATAAAACCAGCAGTGTAAACACAGAATTTATTGACATAAGATGTTTTTTAAGCCTGAAATTGTGTATTGATTCAAAATGTGATGGGCAATTCCACAGAAGAAAAGTCCATCAGGAATGACCATTTGAAGATGTGGATACAAGATCCACAAGTTGTGGATCAGGAAGACCCAATTTATTGCAATTTTGACCTGATATATGAGTGATATCAGTGTGTACTTGTTGCTATCACAGACTAGATAGTCTAGATGAGTCTCTGGTCTGACTGAGTCCAGATGTTCTTCTGTATATTTTATACATTATATATTGTTTAAGCAGGGGTCTGGAACAACTTGGAAGACTTCATGCTGTCTATAAAACCTGTATTTCATATAACAATTTCATGGTTTGTTTGGTGTAGGGGTTTTTTCTTCCTAGAAACATGTTCCTTTGATATCAGATTTAAAATTTATTATCTCTCAATTTCATTGCATATCCTTTTGTTCTTGTATTATTAGAAATGATGAATAGAAACTTAGGATAAACGTTATCTATGTAATTCATTGTTTCTCTCATCTGTCAAATACACAGAGTCTTTTTGCTCTTTCTTCATGAGAGATTTTTGTGATTTTGATGTTTCTTATTGCAATATCTTAACCTCTTCTAATTATTTAAATTAAATGTTTACAAATACAAGCGTCAGAAAAGGAAACCTTGAAAATATGACTAGGATAGTTAACCTTGATCAAAGACAAAAGAAGCTAGAAGGACAAATATGCAATATTAAAATCAATATGAGAAGGACCTTTGAAATTATCCTGCATTAAGAACACATGGCTCAGAGGAAATTATTTATGCTACTGAAACTGACGTAGATCACAAAGATCTCAGCCAAAGCACCGTGTGAATTTTATTGTGTCCATATTATATACAAGAAAATGAAAACTCATTTCTAAACTGAAGTCTTCTCAATAGGAAGGCATCTCTAGAGGGGGAGTAGGGGAGCTTGTGCAAATAAGAATCCTGCCCTGCACATACCAAACTGCGCATATGAAGAGTGTTAAAAAATTAGAACAGCTTTTTGACTGGGCTTCTTCTCAAAACAGGACATGAGGAATCACTTGGTTTGTTTTTTATAATTTTGCTGCCATTATAACAGAAGTAACAACAGGACAATGACCATATTACATCATGTTGAAAGAGCCCAGACCCTGAAGTGTTTACTTCAGCCTGTCTATGTCTGACTGCAACCAAACATATCCATTTTGAAAATACGGTGTTAATTTTTAATTATGTTTCTCAGTGAATCAAATAAGGCCAGGTTCTGCTTCTGATTGCTGCTAGGAAGGTGTAAAGAATTACCTACCAAGCAGATACTCCACCTGTACACTGACATAACAGATTGCACGAGTTGGTCTTATGACAAGACTATAGTTTGTTTGGCATACAAAGCATCTAGTAATCTACAAAATTATTCCTAATATTTGTTCATGTAAGCTGCATGAAAGCTTTATTTAAATGGATCTAAATGTGCTGCTCTGTAGAACCATCTTCCCAGTGACGTGGGGGAGCTCTGTGTCTGTCTTTGACTGTGTCCTACACTGAGACAGAGTCAGACAGTTGTGGACACCTTATGTCACTCTACAGGACTGGGCTTTGCATGATGAAGTTTAGGGCCTTGTTCCTCAGTTTATCACCTGCACATGACATTCCTCTGCTCTCAGCAAATGTCTGAATTCCACTGACTAGCCCAGCACTTATTACAGGTATGGGTTTTGATGTTGCACAGACAATTGTCTGGTTGTGAAACAAAAAAAAAAAATTGTAATTTAGGGTTTCTTTCTTTTTTTGAAATTTGCTCTTTTATTGAGAATTTCAGCGTTTACAAAATTTAATGTTTAAAAGCTGAGAAATTAGGCAATTCTATTTGCTTTTTACCTATCATCTCAGCATTTCAGATTTATGTACTGAAGTACTGTTTTTATTTATCTACATATATATTATATTTTTTTACCACAGGACTCCTTTCTCATTCAGTGTACATAGTAACAGAGATCAGTGAATGAGCAGCTATTCATGTTTTCTGTTATTCTTATTGGCCAATATGTGACCCACATGTGGTGTTCACATTCAATCATTACATTGAATTCAAAACTATTAATTTCTCCATAGGCTTTCTTTCCATTGTAGCTATCATTAGCATCTGAATGCCTCACAAACCGTAATTAATTAATTTTCACAAAGCCCCTGTGAGGTGAGATGACATTATTAAAAGAGGAATGAGCCACAGAGAAAAGTGCCAGCCTATATTTTGAATGCCCAAGTTGACATGTGTAAGGTGTGTTTTTTTAAGCTACTTAGCATTCCACAACACTTTATTTGGTCTTTGTCTAGCTTCCTCGTACTTAACTACAAGTGCCATGCAACTTTGCAAATCAGGCCACAAATAGGTATTTATGAACAGCAGTTATTTGTTATGAAGGAGAAAATGAAGTAATGTAATCTACCAGCTATCAAATGACGCAGACATTGATACCATCCAGTGTTCAAAAAAGACATATTGCTACCTTAAGCTTCCACTTTCTCATTATAGTTTTCTTCATCAGTAACTACACACCACTGAACTACTTCAGAAAGAGATCCCATGGGCACAGACCCTTGATGAGTCCCCAGGGCATAAATAAGTTCCACTGTGTTGTGATATGTTAGAAGCCTAACACAATTCTGGCTTTCCAACTTGGAAAAGAAAACACTGATTAATTAACAGCATGCAAATGGTATGTGTTTACCTGATAAATACCAACAGTTTCGCAAAGGCAAAAGCCAAGCTGGCCACTGCTGACTGCTAGAAATGTGTGAAATGGAAAGGCTCAGTGCAAGGGGAATAGTCATACAGATCTTTTGTTTCTTCCCCATATCAGTCTTCTGATACCTCTTCCTCCTTTCCTCAGAGATACTTAGAGGGTCATGCAGAAGAAGAATGATTTTGTTGTAGGTTGCTGGCAGTTTTGAATAGTGGGAAAAGGTGAAGATATTCTCTGATGTCTCCTACTGAAAGCCCAGCAGAACAAGTGTAGTTGACTGCACACACTGAATTGATGAGTAACTGGCAGGGTTTATTGAGCTGAACTTTGTGCAGTTCTTGTTAGAGTCTAATATATGTATTTTTTAGGATATTCTGTAGAGAACGCATATGTTTTACAATGTATAATGAAAGCATTTGTCTTCGTTATCCCCTGTAAAACTTGTAACACCAAGCTGAGACTTTCAAACAGATTCGTTTTCTGCAAGAGACTTCATGACTGTAATGATCAAGACATTTTTTGATAGTCATTTGCCTTTATCTATGCCGTAGGTTTAGGGGTTGTGGTTTTTAGGTTGGGTTTGCTGGGAATCTACTACTCAAAGTTTAGTCTGTGTAGTTGACATGTTTTGGAGGCACCGTTGGATGGTGCCTCTACCCACACCCCAGGCTTTGTCCTTATTAGAGTGCATTTAATGTTTCTGGACAGGCAAGTGTTTCTGACAGCTCAGAGCCTGTAGCCTTATAGTTGCAAAAAGGAGTCTTGACTGCCAACAAAGCAGTGTACAGCGTGATACCTACCTGTTGGGCCCCTTCTGGAGCAGCAAGGAGAGAAGCCTTGCAAAACTGCAGTAGCACTTTGCACAGGTAGTCCTTACTGAGTGTCTCTGATGTTCACAGTAGGCGATTTATTTATGGTAATTGTTTGGTGTCTGATTGTCTCAGTTTGTAATTTCAGACTGCTTTGCAGATACTGAAGTAGGTTTACCTAACGTGTAATTCTTGTTTCATGTTCATCTAGCCTCAGCATCCATAGACTAGTATTTTGCTTTATTGGAAAGGAGTAACTGATGACAGTGTAAACCCTAAAAAATATTTATATTTCCCAGAACTGTTGTCTTGATTTGCCTTTTTCATTTTTTTTTTAACAATTCAGAGAATTTAGGGACATATATTTATTTAGATTGTAGATACAGATCTGTATCTCCTGGCTGCTTTGAAATGTCATGTCACTCTCTAGCTGCTACTTACTCCTTTAAATGGATGCCTGAAGGACACCAGGTTAAACAAAGCATGACAATCAACAGATACACTGCTTACCTCATGCATCTTGAATTTACTGCTCTGAGGGTCTTGGTGTTTCTGGGAGATTGATAACCCATTCCAAATAGGCACTGATGGCTCAGTCAGTCGAGTTTACTTGTATGGGATTTGCTGCTTCAGGAATTTATTAATCAGTAGTACACCTGTGTTTACCTATATCCTTCTCCCGTTTTCTGTAAAATATCAGGTGAGGTAACTCAACTAATACTTGATCATTTAGAAGAAATTTAACAACAACAACAAAAACCAGCCTAGTTTTTCTTTCTCAGGGCTTTGTAAAGCGCTTGTTGATCATAGCCTCTGATAAAGTGTATCTACAGTTCAAGAAAATTTCTCAGAGGGGAAGATGTCTGTAATTAAAATTTTAAATTGCATTTCCTGGCAACATGAATATTTGTGTTCTGGCATAAGTAAATAGGCAGAAACAAATTAGATTACTGGACTTGTCACTAGAACAGAGCTGTTTGCTATTAGCAGGCAGAAATTTAAAACAAACTAGAATGTACAGAGGCGTCTAAAGTAAAAGTTACAAGTGGGTGGTGAAAGGCCTTTTGGATGATGTCTTTCTGATTCTGAGAAAAGCAGTGACTCAATTTTAATAAAAGCACTGTACTATAGCTAAAATATTTTTTTAATCTTATTTTAGCTTTCTGGCATGTAATATTTATATATAGTTGTAGCAGTTAAACTCATTTTAATGGATGAATTTTTATGTAAAAGTAAAAAAAGATGTTCTGTGCTGCAAGCAGCAGGTGTGTTTTTAATCTTTAATAGGTCACCTTCCTCAGTGCAAGCAGGCAAGCTGTTATTGATCAAAGAGGTTTTGTTGGGTAGCTCTCAGATTATTGAGTGACAAACTTTATTGGATTTGACTTAACAGAAGTCAGAAGACAGCTGAAGCATAAGAGCTTGCACTACCATCAGAGTCATTTTACGACAGCCAGGGAGCAAAGCTCAGAGATGGATACTGAGCTCTTTGCTGGCCCTTGGAGATTAACTGAACAGCCTTCCTACCAATTCCCAAGCCTGTCAGCAGAACCAATTAGATTTTCAACCAGTAGACAAGAAGGGTGGCACTTGGGGACCTTTTTGCTTTAGGTCAAAGGCTTTTCAGACTGCGATGAGATGACATTGATGATGACACGTTGAGCATTGGTTGGTTTTAAGACAAGTTAAATTAGCAGTCTTGAAATGATTCCAACTGTCTCCTGACTTCTCACTGTTGCCATATTCAGTGGATCCTGTCAGGAGCAGGTTGATGACTTAATAGTCTTTCTTGAGTGGATTTGAGCACTTTGGCTGTGTGTTTATGTGTAGTTGTCATGCTTAAAATATTCATATAAAGGTTTGAAATATTTATTTGAAGGAGCCTTCTGCAGAGTTCAGCAATACAGCTCTCAGTGATTCTGCCTACCTTTCCTCTCTCTCTTTTTTTTGCTGCTCTAAGCAGTTGTTGCTAAAAAATGCCTTTAACTATGTTTGATCTGTATGAAGTGACATTGTTTCTTGTGGCTATTGATAACATAAAGCACTTAGGAAGTTTAAGAATTTATTCAGTGTTTGATTTCCAAAGCCCTGGATGGCAAGTTCCAATCCCACCTGTATAAACATTACAATGGTTTTGAGACCATTTCACATTAGGAAAGGTGTATTCAGCTTGTACAGTCTTGTAAACATTTTGTAATCTTTGATTTTAATTCATATAGGTTGTGATAGATGTGGAAAAAGGGGAAGAAGAGAAAGGGATTGGAATTAAGGTGAAGTCTGCCATAATTATACTGCCTTAGGCCATTGAAATAAGAGAGCAGGATATCATGATGAGGCTGTTCTTTTAAAACTGTGTGATACTTTAAAGACATTTCCCTTTAGTGGATTGACTGCTACTCTGTTGTAAAAGGAGCTAAAGAAATAAAAGTGAAGTAAGCTAGTTGACTTTAAATTTGTACCTTAACGTAAACAAATTCCAACTGTTACTAGAAATAAATTGAAGCTGTCAACATGTAGGTGTTAAAATTAGCATGTCTGTAAGTTTTAATATGTGTTAATATTAAATACTCAGCATTTAAAGGGAATGGCTAGAATATTTCCTTCTGAATGCCTAAGGTTAAACTCCTACATCTAAAACCATGTTTATTCACCAGATTAGGTACTTACCCTGTATTTAGATCTTGATGTCAAGCGTTCAATTGAAAATGTTGGTGCTATTTATTTGAATTTTATATTCTCAACTACTATTTTCTCTCAGTAAGAATTCTTCATCTTTTTTTAAGGATGGTGATTAAAAAAAAAAGAAGAAATGAGCAATCACCTGGAGCTTTTAGCCATTATTCCAAGAACCACAAGCAGTATAACACAGAGGAGATTGACTGCCATTTAAAGTATATCAACTGATATTCCAGGCAACAATATTATTTTTTCTGTAGCAAGTATTTCTTTTTGTCATAGCAGCAAAAAGTGATCATGCCCAGAAAAAAAGGAAAAAAAGGATTTGGGACATCTATCTACCATGATAAAATTAGGTTTTAGGTGTTGCATGTTTCTGAGTGATAACTTTTACAATTAGAATCATCCTAATTTTTCCTGATCTGATATATATATGATATTTTACAAGTGCTGTTGTCTCCAAATGATGAAGGGAAACATGGGACCAGAACACTGAATTGACTGAGTCAATGCCACCTATCAGGGACAGTACTAAGAGCAGTGGGTTATTCTCTCTATTAATCTGGAGTTCTGCTTTCTAGATTGTGCTGCTTTCCAATGTGTTAACGTTTTCATGCAACTTTTGTAGCTAGTCAGTTCAGTTCCCTGTTTAAACCTTTAAGACTGAGAATTTCCTGAATTTAGTTTGAAGAAAGTCAAAGCACCTCCAAAAAAGTTAATGAAATTTTCAATGAAATACAAGCCACCAAAATAATTGGCAGTTACTGACAAATTAATATTTGATTTTTTTTGTTGTTTTTTTTTGTTAGTTTCAGCTGTCAGCCAATGAATCTTTTTAAAACTTTTTCAATTAGGGACCTCAGTTACCAGGGTTTTTTCCCCACGTAGGTTCTTGTACATTCTCAATGGGCTCCGTTTTCACCTTCTGTTTGATAAGCAAAATTGTCAGGTCTCCTTTTTGTTCATCTTTAAACAGGCCTTTCTTGACTTTCATAACTGTTCTTTGAAACCTCTTGAAGTGCAGACCTCAGTGCCAAAACCAGTATTTAATAGCAGCCATATTAGCCAGGAAGGAAGTGTAATGCCTTTTTGCAGGCAACATTCTCTGCCCACAAATAGGAATACATTAACCCTTTGAAGAACTGAGTCTCCCACCACAGAAGTGTTCCCAGAGTTCTTTTTATCTTGGGGGTGTGAATTTACATTTAGATTTGGTGGTATGAACCACAGATTGCTTTCATGCATCCAGATTATTGAGAAATCCAGACCACACTGTACCATTGAGCTGTCTTCTTCATGATTATCCCCTACATCAGCTTTTATGTTATCTGCAAATTATATCCGTAATGATTTTATGTTTCCAGATGAAGATGTTAAATGACATAAGGTCAAAAATATGCCACCCTGGGATATCAGGAAAAATACATGTTCTCAATAGTAACTTCCATTTTGAGACCTTCTTTGTTTGGGCCACACTGAATTTCTTGTTTTTGAATCCGAGTATTTGTTGCTTTACAAAAGCTTCTTCAGCACACCCTTTATCCGATATTAAGCTATATAGATACTAGCTATATTGTCTACCTTTAATTTCTTACTAATAAAAACCCTGTAATGACCATCCCATTACTGTATTTAGGGCCAATATCATGTTGTCGGAGCTACCTGGGTTATTTCATTTGCTGTTTGTTGAATACTGATAAAGTACTGGTTTCCATCCAGTCTTCTGGAACTTCTCTGCAGTTCTGAGATATGTTAAAAATCAGCATTAATTGTGCAAGGAACCACTAGACTATCATAAAACTCTCAGCTACAAGTTAGCTGCGTGTATACTGATTGAAAAATATCTCACTGTAGTAGCTGTCATTGAATATTGTCCTGAGATACTATTGAAAAGGTGCTATATCCTCATCACTTGATCAGAGGAGGTTATCCTGTTTATTTCCTAAATGCAGAAAGTAATTATTTATTGAACTTTTCAACCTCTTCTGCATGATTTGTGATGGATATGATTTATAGATCCTCTGTTCGTCCTGGTATATCTTGAAACTCATTTAAATTGTCCTTAAATCTTCCAACAATTGATTTCTTTTTTCATCTGTTTGCTCCTCACATAAACTTGATACATTTCTTAGCATCAGTATCTTCTTTAAATATTAAAAATTTAAAGTATTTTTTGAATTACTGTAGATTTTTCTTAGATTTGAAAAAGATGGTTTTATGGGCATTAGAAACAAGAATTCTAAACAGCTTTCATTTCATGTGAGTATTTCTGTGTTCAAATTCGTTCCTCAGTCTGACTTAGCTTAGAATTATTTTCACATTCTAAAATTGGCCTTCTAAAAATATTAGGTCTGTTTTTGCGTTTGGGTTGTATGCCATTATTTTTGTAGCAAATGTGTAGACTCATCATAGCTTGACTCAAATTCCCTGACTTTTAGTTCCACAATCAGTCTCTCTCTCTATCTTCAAGACGAGGTCTAATGTGTCACTTCCCAGTGTTGACTCTTGTAATGATTTTTCAATTAAGAGATTTTAATATCATTTTAGAAATTTCATGAACTTTTAGAACTAGCAGTTGCACGTTGTTGACATAAGTCACATGATATCAATCCCTGCTGAGAAGTCAGAATATTTTTCTCCCCTCCACCTTAGAGATAGGAGGTTGTGTGGGTTAGTCATCCTGTTCTGCATCATGACTTGATTGTCTGTTGCACCCAACAGTGGGGAACCCACTTTTGTCCATACCAGCTACTATCCATGACTGCTTAGTCAGGATCATTTGCTTCCAACTTAGCAGTGACATAGATAATGCTGGGGTTTGTTTCCAAGAAAAGCCCACACCTGTTATTCATGGAATGTCACCAGTCTGAAAAGATGGAGCATGACACATAGAAGAGCAGTGCAGTAGTATACTGGAAATCACGGTTTTATCACTGTGGATTTATTTGTAAGCAGGTAACAGGAGTGAGAACACACTTGAGCACCATAAAGATACTGGGCAAGCACTATCAGACTGAAACACTGGTAACAGTGGACCCAGATTTTGCTTCAAGACTATAAACCCTCTGTTCCACCACAGAGGTTTGGTTAGCTCTGGGAGGCTATCATTAAAAAGAGACCTCCAAGGAAAAGAAATAATTGTGTTATCAGGAAAACATTAGAAGCTGGAGATCATAATCCTCATCAGCTGTAATTCTTTCATTATTGATGAATCCTGAGCATGTGTACCTTGTGCCCAGACATTTTTGTCTATTTTAAGTTTTCTTTAATTGGATCAGTTTATGTTACTGGAGGAAAGAGGTCAGGATTGGGAAAGTGGTTCTTCCTCTATACTCGACGCTGGTGAGGCCACACATTGAGCTCTGTGTTCAGTTCTGGGCCTTTCACTACAGGAAAGGTATTGAGGAGCTGGAGCATGTCCAGAGAACACAACGGAGCTGAGGAAAGGTGTAGAGAGTGAGCCCTATGAGCAGCTGAAGGAGCTGGAATTGTTTAGCCTGAAGAAGAGGAGGCTCAGGGGTGAGCTTATCACCCTCTACAACTCCATGAAAGGAGGTTGTAGGCAGGTGGGGGTCGGCCTCCACTCCCAGATAACAGATGACAGGATGAGAGGGAATGACCTCAAGCTGCGCCAAGGGAGGTTTAGGTTGGCCATCAGGAAAAATTTCTTCACTGAAAGGGTTGTCAAGCGAAGACCAGCATTGTCCTTCTTTCTTTCACTTCAATTACAAATATGACCTTTCAATGACTTTTAGTCTGCTTTAACGCATGGGACCAGTAACCAAAGCGTTAGACAGCCACTGTGTTCCACTGGTTTTATCACTGTACTACAGTAGCAATCAAGAAGAGAAAACTGACACATTTATGGCCTGTGGCTAAGCAATTAGGAGAATCAGTACTGGATTACATCATCTTAAAGCAGATTTGTTGTGAGTGAACTAAGTTAACTTTCACACCCTGTGTATCACAACAGTTTTAATCTTTCAGTAACATCTTGTGTAAAAATTAATCATAAGCTTGGCTGGATTATTTTTGACACCCAGGAAAACATTGTGAAAAGCCATTCTTGTGCAGTTTTTTGATACATGAAAGATATGTCATAAATCTTCCCATTTTGCTTCACTGTTTGCACAGTTTAATCGCAATGGCCCCAGTAAATGACACGTAAGTAAAATCTCTGCAAATTATTAACGTATCTGTTACTTAAAAAATGATAATGAAAACAACAATGAATTTGGCATCACTTTTCCAATAGAAAAAAATCCCTTATTCCTTAGCTCCAGGAAAATTCAGCTAAGAGACAGAGGAAGGAGTTACATAATAGAGAAAGTTATGTCCCTCATTATGTAGAAATTCTGGCTTATTTTGAAAGCTAAAAGCACTGGCTTGTGTTTTTTATTCGCTACTTTTTTTTTTTTTTTTTTTTTTTTTTTTTTTTTTTTTTTTTTATTTGTGCTGCATAGCTGTATAAAATGCAGCATAAGTAATTGGCAGAGAAAATTTTGTTGACAGGGAGGTTTTTACCCCGGTAAAGGTGATGCATGTCATCGGAGTGTCCTTTCTGTCACCTCATGTGCTTGTATCAGAGACATTACTAATTTGGCAGGCAAAACTCTTCCACATCTATCCTCCTTTGGGGCTGGATGATTGCCCTGAATTTCTGTCTGTGTGAGTTGGCATTAGCATGTACTAACTATTGAGCTTACATCAGTGTTATCTAAGCCTGGCAATGCACTGTTAAATCTGTGAGCATAGAGAAATCACTTTTAAAGCGCTATTTCATATGCACTTTTAATATGTATTTTAGAAGATCTCTTGATTTTAGTCGTGTTTACATGAAAAATTACTAAGGTAAATTGAAAGGTTTGTGTGTACGTTTTTAGTGTATGTAAGAAAAATAGCATATATATATATATTACATGCATGTGTTTGATCTTATTGCATGCAATATGATATGCATGTGACTCTGATTAAGATGCTATTTTTTGTTCACTGATAAAGTATGGGCTATATGCCAGAACAACAAGGTAAGGTAAAAACCAGTGGGAGATGATTAAGACTAGGAGCTCATAATGGTGTGGCTTTCCATTTGGTGTATTGAAAAGTTCTTCACCCAAACAGATTCTTTTTTTATTGGCAACTAGCTTTCTCTGAAGTGTTCAATTAATATCTGAAAACTATCTACAAATAGATAACTCTAAGAAATTATCTAGAAACACGTCACTCTGTTTTCACGTTAACAATAATGTAAAGCAGTTGTCAATACTTGTCACAAATACTAAAAACACCACCGAAATTGCCAAGCAGGACATATCTTTAACGCAAGAAATTGCTGTTGTGCCCATTTTCCCCCCAAAAAGAGGTATGCACGCTCTTGCACTTGTTTGCCAGAAGAAAGGTAGAGTACTTGTTGGACTTATGATAGGCTTCCCTGAGACTGTTTACCAGAAGATAATTGCAATCTGTTGACATTGTTTAAAAGAAGATTAAAAATGATGACATAAAATGGTATTAGAGAGCTAGAGAGTTCAATATTTGCAGGGAAGCAAGTATGGCGATACATGGCTTGAAACTGAGAGAGAGCAGGTTTAAATTAGATATTAGGAAGAAATTCTCTGTGAGGGTGGTGAGGCACTGGAACACGTTGCCCAGAGCAGCTGTGAATTCCAGCCCCATTCCTGGAACTGTTCGAGGCCAGGTTGGCTCTGAGCAACCTGGTCTAGTGGAAGGTGTCCCTGCCCGTGGCAGGGGCGTTGGAACAAGGTGATATTTTTAAGGTCCCTTCCAACCCAAACCATTTTATGTTTCGATAGTTATCATCAGGATATGGAGTCATGGGAACTGCCATTTCTTCTCTAGATGGCTTCAAGTAAGTGGTTGAAAATAGCTGTGGACTGATGTAAGATGTGCTTTGTTTACGTGAAGTTGTCAAATGTGTGGGAAGAGTTTTTCTGTTGAATGCTTGGCATGAACTTGGAAGAGTTACAACAGAGGAAAGTGGGCGGGTGTTGTTTTCCCTGAAAGCAATAGTGAAAGAATAAGTACTATAAGGTTATTTGTCTGGGTAAGATAACAAGGCAGTTTCAGGGTTTAAAGATCATAACTTAAATACATCGGTGTGTGGTGATACTTGCAATGAATAGAGTCCTGTCTCCTGCAGGTAAGGAATATGAGTGCACATCCAAGGTCTGTAGTAGGAGAGGCAAAACACAAAAGAAAATCAGGGAAACAGACTGCACAACAGGCGGCAGCAGGAAGACCTGACAACTAAGAATCGATCTAGTTCTGAGGAGTCAGGTTCAAACACATGGAGCCTACATTACTTTGTAAAGGGAGGGTTATGCACTGCAAGGTAAAACCATTGCACAGCAGCTCCTCACTTCAGTTCATAACATTCCTCGTCATCTGTCTGCCTTTGCATCAGGCTGGCCATGTATTTGTTCTAAACCAGGGTGTTTTGTGAGCTTTCTGCCCTAAGTAATTTTCTTCCTATCCCACTATTTTCATACCAAGGTAGCTTTGACAAAGGCTGTCTCCTTCAGTGTTGCTGGAGAAGGTTCTACTTCAATTGCAGCAGTTCACAGTTAATGTGTAGACAAGCGTACCCTGTAAGTGCAGCACAGAGAATAAAACTCCAGCCTTTATTTCATGTCTTTATTTTGCCCTTTTTAATGTTTTAAGTGAAGATATCATTAGGTCATGATTCACTGAAATGGAGTGATAAATTCCTGAACAGGGCTGTAAGTTTTATTTGTCATGCAGGGGTAATAGTTGATCTTTAAAAGCAATCGAGTCAGCTTTTAGAAAGCTTGATGCACTAAAAACATCTGTGTGATGGTGAAATATGTTGTATGGTCACTGATGGCCTAAGCAGCATGCAAAATATTAGCCACAAAAGCAAGCAAGCTGGCAATTTCTGGCAACATCTGGTGGAGCTATGCTGGAATGAGCAGAAAGGGCATTTCTCCTTAATGCCATAGCTTTATCACTGTTCGCAGGTTTTTTATCTTACCATATTGTATGTATATCAATTGTATCAGTGTAATACAGAGGTATTAGCTTATCTACTCATATTCTCTAGAAAGGTGTTACCATTAAAGTGTCATAAAGCTGTTCAAAAGGACAAATATTTCTGGACCATATCCATCTTAAGAACGGCTAATGCAAAATTGCTAAACAGAAAATATAATATATTTTCCAGTGAACAAGCTGCAGCAAAACCAACTTAAATCTTTTGGGGCAATATAACTTTTCTGTATTCAATTGTAGTTTAAATAAGGAACAATTAAATTGCCACAGGCATTCCACTTTAAGAACAATTTCAGAGGTATATAAATTCAATAGCATTGCCTCTTTCTAAAAGTGACAGCCTCTGGAGCTATTTTCCATGCTTGGCCATACCTTCACAAGGACTCTCTGATATCAGGAGGAGAAAGTCATTCCAATTTGGGTAAGACTGATGTATCAGCCCGGAGAGAGAAAATATGTCTTCACAGAGAATTACTTTCAAGTAAGTTTCTGGGATCAGGGGTTTTGAATACAAGGGTTGTACAAGGAATGTCCAGAGGATGGCTAGCCAAAGTCAGATCACTAAACTCTGTTAAACTTGTAAAGACAGCAGTAATACTTCTTTTACTCAATACACAAAATCCTTCCACAGCAAACATGGGAGGGAGCTTGCACAGAGTCCACATCAACACTAGGGGTATATTGATTACGTACCCCATGTCTGCTGTACTGGATTGAGTAACTATTCTGTTAGGTAAAACGTGTGCTTTTCCAAAGCTTTTCAGTAGTTTTGCTGTGTCTGAAAACTAAGCTGCTGAAAAGTCACAAATCCCCAAACCTCATCTTTATCTCAGCCAAAAATTAATAACCAACAACATTAAGCAGCTTGAATACAAGACAAAATTTCAGGTATTCCTAACTCAGGTCACCTGATACTATTATTCTCTGAAATGCCTTTCTTAGACTTTGTGTGTCTCCCTGGAAATGTCAGTACTTTTGTTATGTGGAATGATATATCCACTACTCTTGCAGTGATTCTGTTGTAGTTATAGTCTAACTAAAACCTCCCCAAAGAAATCAGCTCTTATCTGTCTTCTCTCTGGAACTTGGTGAAGATATCATAGTCTGTAGGAAATAAGGTTAGAAGTGAGCTACAAAGGTCATCTAATCTATCCCCATTACCTCAATATCACCTTCAGGGAATATGGCAATGGCATCTACTCCTCTTTTGTATTGTAATTCTTCTCTGCTTCATGACTTACTGGTGACAGAAAAAGCATTTTTTTGAAAAATGCAGGTGTTATTATTCCTGGAACAACTTCTCTTTTCTATTGGAGGAAAAAAAGTTTCTTGTTGTCTGTCTATGGCACAAAGGATTTCTGGATCATGTACTAACATGACCAGTCTAGTCTACTCTCAGTATTTCTGAAGAAGAGCAAACTAAACAGGGGGGAAGCCCTAAATGTAGAACTCAAGATTTTTAATCGAAGTGTTCTGCATTGGAAAGTGCAAGAATGACACAGATGGATTTCTCTATTAAAAAAATGTTATTTATGGTACATTTTCTGGTTTGGAAGACAGACAAAGATTTCTGTTTGATTTTATGTCAAAAAGTCTCCTTTGAAAACTTCTGAAATTTCAAAATTTGGTCTTCAAAACCCACCTTTACACAGAAATTTAATTTTATGAACAAAAATAAAGACTAGAGCCATTCCATCTTTTAGAATATTTAAATAAAATATTTTCTTTGGTTGAATTCCTTTTGTTTTAGTTGGTTTTCCTTCTTTAGATTGTCAGTATGTGATCATTTTAGACCAGGATCTAGACTAGAACGTTCCATAATGCCATAATTTGAAAAATAGCCAAAGATTGACAGAGACTTCAAAGTATAAAGACCATTGGTATGCTATAGAACTTGAAGAAAATGTTGTTTCCTGATGGTTCTGTCCAGATAATAATCTGTCAAAATCACTTGTCATGTCTGCTATAATATACGTCTGCATTTCTATATGCTTTGACTGAGATGTCTTACACCAGATGAGTGTGAGTGGATATACCTTACTTTTGATTTTTAGTTTTATTGGGTAGCCATTCATAAAGAAATACCTACATTTATGTGTATCAAGATATAGGCAACTAAAAATTGATACTTCTGAAAATGTAGATCTTAAACAGAAGATGCAAAACTGTTTTGGTACGCAGAAGCAAATTTTTTATTCTCAAATAATTTTGAATATGATATATTACACATTCTCAATGTAATTTTGAATGTACTTTCCTTCTGTCTTTACCTTCATAGTTTCAGACTTGAAAAGATTGTTAAGATCATTGACAGTGTATATCAAGAAGAGATAAACATCCACACAGCTTTGAAAATCTGATCCTATAGAGCCAGGGTATATCAACTCTCTCATCTGCCTCTCTGATCTATTGAAATACCACCCTTCAGTGAATCTGAAGTAAGGATATTGTAATTCTTAAGACATTCTTGAAAAATTAATTTGATCCAAAATCTATAATGTTCTTTTGTTTGAAAATTGGCAAAAGAAATTAATTTTAGTAATTGTATCAAGAAGGTGTCATTGACCTCCCTTTCTAGATGCATCTGAAACCAGTATATCGCAACTCAAAAGGCTTCTTATAATAGCTAAATGTTTTTGTTGCACACTGAGAATCACAAAGTATGAAAATTGCATGTTGTATTTTGCTGGTGTTTTGAATTAGAAGTTGATGGCCTTTCTTTTGAAGTATTTAAAATATTATCTTGCTATAATTCTATATTCAGTAAGATTGAATGAGAAGGTTGTGTGGTGTCACTTTATATACAATTGCCTTTTAATTTCTTATTTCTTTCTTGGCAAGTAAATACCATTTCTAAATGTAATTGGTGTAATTATATGCACTGAACAACTTTATGTTGAGCTTCATGTTATATCACATTTTCCATTTATATAGTTGATTTTAATTGTATATTACATTCTTTAAAAGTCACTGCTTTTTTCCTTCTCTCATAGAAGAGATTGACTGTTGTTGAACTCGACTATATCTCCTAATTTAGTCAAAAACATTCTTTTCTACACTGATGTTCTTTTATCTACTTTCTGTTAAAAGAAATGGGTTTATTTAGCATTCACATATCTGAAAAGGTAACTTAATCAAAATTTTGCACATATTTCCAATAAATGCACATAATTATTGTAAGCACGAAATTGCTTAACTCTAAAAAAAGCCTGTCCTGAAGTTAGGAAAAGAAAGCCCAAACACTGACACTTCTGATGTTTCTCTAGTGATTGAGGAACAGGGCTTGTAAAGAGTACCTAGGTCCTGAGTAGGGGAGAGAGGTGTGTGATCCCACTAGATCCTAGGCAGATGGAGAGAAGTCAGCCTTCATCAGCTTCTGTCGCAGTTGTAGAGTAGGGTTGTCTTCCTCCCTTTTCCTTTTGATGGTTTTATAGCAAAGTCTAAGGTAAAACATTATAATGGACAATGTCCATTTGGGATTCTATTTTTCCCCAAATAAATGTAATATCTCTTTTTATTCTGATCCCTCCCACATTTTTTCTATTTTTTTTTTTTTTAGGGGGGGGGTTGTTTCTTGGGGGTTTTTTGTTGTTTGTTTGGGTTTTTGTGGGTGGTGGGGGGTTTTTTTGCTTGTTTTTGTGCTATAATCTCCTTTTGATACCCCTGCTATGGAAATTTTGGTATTTAATGTAATCAGCATGTCATCAGCATGTTCCTCACAGATTTCTCCTTTATTTGACATGATGTATAGTTAATTTTTTAATTTTTCAACAAAATTTATGGGAACCATTTGTATTCCACTGATTATGACTTTTTTATTCCTTTGTAAAATGTTTAATAAACCAGAAAATTGGTAGGAAAAAACCCTTTTCCAATAGTACTTTCTGAGGTCTGTATTTGGTCATATTATCTCCAGCTTCAGGTTTACAATTCCTGTTCAAGTTGTTCCATATGACCTCTTCATGTCTTTCCAAAACACACCCCGTATTCTGGAGTGAGGGTGCATTTTTACGTCATTAAGATGACGTGTGGTTGAAATTTTGCATCAGTGTTGCTTTTGTAAAGTCTTTGCACAGTGCACAGATACTGTTGTCCTCCAGGATCTGTGCATCTACTGTGCCAGTTCAGAGAAAGGCCAAAACCCCACAAAACCCCATTGCCTAGAGTTAGTAAGACCATTTTCTTGCCCAAAGAGCAAGGGAGATAATCAAACATGTAGTCAATATCTCATATTAATAGAGAAGCTTCTGTAGGTAATTCTTTGTAGGAGTAAAGTGGGTATGCAGTGCTGCTGGTGATATTTTGCTGTATGAACTACTGGAAATAAAACCTATAGCGTGTAATACAGAAAAATGACAACACTGTAGGTGCTTTCATGCTGTAGCCTAGTGACAATTTTGGTCAGGTTTAAATGGATTCATTAGATTCCATTAAAACAACTGTAAATCTGAAATTTCAGTGATTTTAATGTACATTTCTTTTCATGAACTCGGAATTTTCATACGCTGAATCAGGACTGTTTAAAAAATCATCTCAGTAAAATTGTTGAGAAATTATGTACATAAGCATTTTAAAAATAATAAAGGCTGTGCCTCTATTTTAGGCCAGTCACATCAATATGAATGTCTTCAGATTCTTCAACAACTAGCAGCAGGAGAAGGTTTTCTCTGCCTTTTCTTCTGATGGTTTGTCTGCAGCAACAGGAATGAGACATGTTAGAAGAGTGGCAGGAGGAGGTGGAAATACCAGTGATAATTCAATCAAATATAATTTATTTAAGACATTTTATATTGACCTCACTTAGGATATCAAATGCAGATTTATTAAGTATATTTTAACGCAAATGATAGCACTGTTTTAAGAAGATCGCTTTCACTTGTAGTTCTGCAGGATTCTTCAGTCATTATTTGCTTTAGAAAGTGCTACTAGAGAAAAAATGAAATAAACCACCCTAAAATTTTGACATGTAGTTTGGGGCACAAAAACGGTAGTTCTGATTTTCCAGTGCATAAACGTTGAGCAGTTTGACTTAAACTAAGTGTAAAGATTTGTATGTTAGGAATTACAATGTTTAATGAAAATACATTATTTCTTTACTTGAGTCATCTGAAGGTCTTATTAACAGAATACCTATTCCCTATACTCTAGACTAAAATCCTGTGTCAAAAAGATTTTTAAAGGCTTTAAGATTTTCTTTTTGTGTTGTTCTCCAGAACTGAAATTTTCTCATTCGTCAAGAGCTGATGAATAGCGTTCTCCTATGGCATATTCCATAGACAATGTCCTTTTTCCAAAATTGCTGCTACCTCCTATTGCTCTCAATGGGATTGAAGCCACAGCTGCCCTCAGCAAAGATACACTTCTGCAAAATGACTAATGCTTCCCATTGTTTCCAATACGAGTGGAACTGCTCTTAGATAGGATAATTGTTCCTGAAGCACAGGAAATAACAAAAAACTTTAGCCAGCAATGGCGACTATATCAGAAATGCAGGATCAAGATGTTAATTTGTCTTCCTAAATTAGTTTTATTTAATCTAAAATTGATAATACTGTTATATAAGAATGGTATGAAGTTGCAAGATTGGTAAAACTAAAATGTTGTGGGAGTTGTAGCTGAGTCCAGTGATACATTTTTTTCTGACAGTTTCTTGGGTTTATAATTTTTATTTTTTTATTTATTTTCAGTACACAAGCATGTACTGTTTTTACCTTTCATCATTATTTTACTTGACCTATTATTTAATGTAATACTTTTTGAGGGGGTTGTTGCCAAAAGATTAATAAGGAGAGCAAATGTTCAGGACAGCAAATTAGATGCCAATCTTAATTATTCAGAAAGACAAGAAATTATTATATTCTACTAATATATGTTATACTCATTAAAATTATCATCAAATAAACCCAAATGTAGCTCACTGACATTATTTAGATATCATAATGAAAACAAAGTATTATAAAAAAATTTATTATAAATAAAATGACGATAACCCACATTTTGTTTATTAGTAGATATTTAGTATATTAGCTTGTGTTTTGAATCAATAATATCTAGTTCAGGAATGTTTCTGTTACTGCTATAAGCCTTAGGAGTGTCATAGGGACTTGAAGTACTTTTCCCTATTTTAGTAGCTTTTTGTTTTTCAACTTGTTTCAAGATTTACTGTGTACCTGACAAATTGTAAGAACAAAAAGCAGAGTAGTCGTTCTTTAAAATCATTAAGGATTAGTTAATATCAATGCTTTTAAAGGGAGAAAGTGGAATACACTTCTTTGTATGTATTTATCACTGCGTTCAGATATCTGAAAATAGGGTGTTTGCTGCTGTTTGATCTCTTGACGTCAAACTGGTTCTTGCTGGAGGCAACAGTGCCACTAGAGCATTTCGACCTTGTTTTCTTCTATTTTGTCCTTTTTCATGCCATTTGGTAATGTAAACAGGGAATACACATATTTTTAATTGACATTTGCAAAACTAAGGCCATATATTATTTCTAAAGTGAAAACCTGAAGAGATTTTTTTTCTTTTACTAGGGCATTTTCCTAGTGAAACTTGTATTGATAGCTTCAAAGCGTATATGGTAATCTCAAGGGACTGTGACATATGATCACAAGAGAAGAAATGTAAGAGTTGTAAAAACAAGTAATAAATGTGGAATGCTTCTATTCACTGTCATTTTCATGAGTGCAACTTAATGGACTAGTGAACTCTTACCTGGTTTTTGGTGATGAAAGATCAGAATTATCTCCTGTCTGTTTGATTTCTTTGTTCACATTGGTGGTTTTTGGTATTCTAATAACATAGAAGCATTAAGATCTCATAACCATAATAAGATAGCTCACCATTTCTTGTATAATTGTACAACGGTATCCATAAAATTTAAAAATTAATTCATCAAGACTATTTAAATCCTTGGCTTTATAGATTGGAAGGGAAATGGATGTCCCAGGCCAAGAAGTGCGTTGTCTTCCCTGTGCTGGGATAATTTAACGATCAGTTCAAAAACAGAATGAGGGGCCAAAGGGTAGAACACTGGCTTATTCTATAATACAAGCTCTTTCAAAAGAGATGATGATATTTACTAACCATAGCATAACTAAATTTAGCATTTGTTCATGCAACAAAAAAAGGAGAAATTCATTGGATACTCATCTTCAATGAAGAATTCATGCACATCTAAAGAAAGGATAGCATATTAGGAGGATCATGTCCCAAAATAGCATTGTGTTCACAGTTAAAACTTAGATGATGAAGTTAGAGATCTAAAACGTTTGGGTTTCCATTAGAGTCAGTGGGAGAGTTATCCATTTCCAGAGTAGTTCAGAAAACCTGACTTAGATTTCTGCTCTGATTTCTTCTTTCTACATGGATTATCCAGGAAGCCAAGGCTAAAACCATTTCCTAATATTGCTACTTAAGTAATGTGGCTAAGCATAGGGTTAAAAACCACTCTCTAGTATCTGAACATATAGTAAGAGATATTACCATGAAGAGCAGTAAGTGAAAAGATAGAGAGAAGGTGAGGCAGAGTCTACCACAAAGCAATGAAATGTCTGTCTGTAGACAATGTGGAAACTCCCATATTTATTCTGAAATAGAATACGGATTCACACCTTGAATTGTGTGAAAACAATGGAATATGACAATATCGCCCCTCAGTTCAGGAAGGATGTTGAGACTCTTGAACGTGTCCAAAGGAGGGCAACAAGGCTGGTGAAGGGCTTGGAACACAAGGCCTATGAGGAATGGCTGAGGGAGCTGGGGGTGTTTAGCCTGGAGAAAAGAGGACTCAGAGGTGACCTTATCACTCTCTACAACTTCCTGAAAGGTGGTTGTAGTCAGGTGGGGGTTGGTCTCTTTTTCCAGGCAGCAACTGACAGAATGAGAGGACACAGTCTTGAGCTGTGCCAAGGGAAATTTAGATTGGATGTTAGGAAAACATTTTTTACTGAAAGAGTGATAAAGTACTGGAATCGTCTGCCTGGGGAGGTGGTGGAGTCACCATCCCTGGATGTGTTTAGAAAAAGATGGGATGTGGCACTCAGTGCCATAGTTTAGTTGAGTGCCACTCAGTTTAGTTGAGGTGGTGTTAGGGCATGGGTTGGACTCAGTGATCTTGGAGGTCTCTTCCAACCTGGTGATTCTGTATTTCTGTGATTCTGTGATCTGCCTTACATAGAGAGGAAAATAGGGAAGGTATAAGGTGCAAGTGACTTGCTTATGGTCATATGGCCAGTGTGTGGCAGCTTCAAGAATTACGCTAGGTTTTCTTCCATTCACAAGTTGTATTTGCTGTCCTACATTGATTTCAGTGCAAATTTCTCTGAGAGTTAGGTTTTACTCTTGCTCTATTAAACTGACAATTTTGTGATGGATCTGGAGTTGTTGTGAACTGCTAAATAGGAGTCATGGAATATGGCTGTATGCTTTTTTGTAAAACAACAGGATTTGTCATGCTCTATCAGAAAGAACATGTCAAATGTGACCATTACTTATGTTGCAGAAAAGTAGAAATCTCTTCCATATTCTGTCCATATATGCAGTACTTAATGTGAAGACGTTCTTTTTCAGAACCTGCAGAAGTCAGTGCATTGTCTGATGCATGATACACAGTGATCTTATTTAACATGCATAATTATGATCTGTGGATCAGAAGATCCCTTTGTCTTAACTGGTTTAGATTTTTGATGTAGTTTCTGTCAGCATTTTGTGGTGCATACAATTTCAAAACTGACCTGGAGTGTTGAATATAATGCAGTAAATTCACATGTTGTTTCACTTGAAACAGTGCTCTCGTGTGGGGAGGTGAGGTCTTTTTACTATTTAATGACACTGTATCTTGCTGCATTTTTATCTTTCCAGGTCTTTTCAGATAATTCTATGTAGTATTTAATTTCTTCTTCAGTTGCATTCCTTTCTAAAACTACTGATATTTCAGTTTGCGGTTTTTTAGGCAACTCATGGTATTGGAATAACGTGTACCATGCTTTGGGATGTTGAATACCAAAAATAAGGGAGGAAGGAAGAAAGAAGGAAATATTTTCTGTTGCCTGCTAAAAACCTTTCTGATAATTTTAGCCATTATTTTTATTTGTATTTTGCTTGTTGCATCATTTTCATTGCATTAAGTTCAGATGAGTGGAGTAAAGCAAAATGATTTTTCTAGTCCTTGCCATGATGTAGATCAGAATGAAATGTGGGTGACTCATCTAATTTGCACAGTGACACAAGATTAAGAACAGGTTGCTTTAGTATAACAACACTTCTTTATTTTTAACTTTGCATTAGCATAAGGAACTCTTACGTATGCCATAGTAAAATACTGCCTTTCCTTTCATATATGGGTATGTGTGTATGCACGTAGTATGAAACCCTGACTCATACTGATTTCAATTTTCATATGAATAATATTAATGATTCTTCCTTTCTATTTAGGAAATACACACCTCAGCAACAGAATGAATTTAAGCCAACTAATATGCTTTAGACTATATTGTATTGTCATAATGCATCCCTAAATTTAATACTGACTTCAGTATTTTTGCTCTTTTTTTTTAAACTTTTTTACAGTACTAATTTAACCAAAGATACAAGTAATTAAGAAAAAATGAAAATACGTAGTCAAGGTGCATGGCCAGATCAAGAACAATTTGTTGGAATATTAGGGAAACGGTTCAATGGTGTACATTCCATTAGGGCTTAATGCAATCACATGTCAAGGCATGTACAGTTTCCTGGATGTCATATTAGAATTGTTTATTACATAAACGTAGAAAAAATAATATATCTCAATAATCCATTTTTCTGTCACTAATTCTGTTTTTTTTCCTAAACAGTATGATATTACCCCATTGATGTTTAGGATTACATAATATCATGATTTATTTTTTTTTTTTACTAAATAACTTTTTAAAGACAACTTCCTTGAGGGCTTTGGAAAGAACCGCTCATTTTTATGTCTTCCAGAAACTGATTTTGTTGAGTCAAGACATTGTTTTTATGCTTCCCAAGACTGGCAGTCTATTGCAGTAACTGTATTTTCCAACAAGTGATAGTAAGACCTCTGAAAATATTTTTGGGTTATTTGAGTTACCCAGAACTTGTAGTTTGAAAATATTCTCCTCAAGAGGGGACTGTTCTGCAAAAAATCACACTCAAGACACTGTGTTTTGAGAATGCCAATACATGAATTATATTTTTAAACTGCTGCTAATACAAAGTGCAGAAATCCATAATCCTTAATTAATGTACCTTGTCAAGAGCACCTCTTGATGCCGGAACCTCTCAGGTTTGTTTTACACTTCTTCTCCCATGCTACATATAAATAGATACTTTTACACTGTAAGAATGTTCCCAGTGATGTGGTAAATTATGTAAGTTTTGCATAGTTAGAGCTGTCCACACTATTTTTACTATATCAATTTGTTGAATTTTTATTTTGCCAAGTCCACACCTATTAGTAATTCTGGGAAAATATGAAGAAAACATACTAAGAAAATTCCTGGGAATTTGCTCTTTTTCCAGGTTGCAATGAGCTGAGTTACGTCTGTGATTATATCAGGTAACTCTGTTTCATGTGCATTTTTCAAAAGTACAGTGTAATCTGTTACTACTGTCATTCTTATCTTTACAAATGGTGTCAGTAAAAGTGAGGCAAAAGTGGTATTTTTGATGGTGAAGATTTTTGATGATTTTGATGATTAAGATAAATGATTAAGAAGTTAAAAGTCTGCTTAATGTTGTGTACTACCTGTATGAAGGATAGAAAATAACGATGTTATAACAAATTGTGTTCAGGTTGAGTAATGATACTTCATTATTTTAGAGTGAGGAAATAAATATTCTGGGTCTAGCTTCTTTTGAACTTGGGGAAAATTCAGATTTTTATACAGATTTAAGTTTACAGCCAGCCTTTCCTCATTAAGGCAATCATTAATTTGATCATCAAACTAGAATAGAAACAGCTGCTTTTCTATTATTACTAATTAACTGCACACTGAAGTTCTTTATAATTTGAGTAGCAGTGAGATCATTGACTTTGCAATGGAAAGGACCAAAAAGGATCCCAAGAATGCTTATGCTTCACAAATCATCTTTTTTTGGTGAGAACTATGAGGTTCCATTTTAATAAATGAAGTGTTCTTGTCACTTAAAAATAAGACACTTTCTACTTTAAAAGTCAGTACATGGATGAGGAGATCAGCCATTGTATAGTAAAACATGATTTGCAAGCAATGCAACAGTGTTGTCTAAATTACAGTCCAATCTTCATAAATACTTAGGCAAATCTATAGAAAGTTAATAGCGAATGCTTCCTGTAATCTTTAAAATTGTTCTTTTGCAGTCCCTGAGTGACTGCTGAAATGGTAGTGGCCTTTGAGAAGATCTTAGCAAAATATTTTCTCTTAATGACTATATTCATACACAGTTAGCTAGTCAGACCTTCTCTGGCAGCTGTGCAGTTTAATCAAGTATGCTTCCATGTTAATATTTTTGTGTAAGAATCCAAATTATGTTTCACACTTGGAAACGTTTTGCTTGAAATTTAAAAAATATTTGCAGTACTCCTAATTTTACTTTTATTCATGATAACTCTTGAGAACTGGATATTCAAATCCAACTTTTGTTTAGTTTCTCTTGATTTTTCTGGTACTGGTGGTTGAAAAGTTGAACTTAGAGAAGTTGTTAGATATCCAAGGTGTCAGTTCATAGTAAAGCTGGCCTTCTCTACCCAGCAGATACAACTTTCCAATCCACAGGTGTGCCAAAAATACAGGAACTGTATGTTATTTAGAGTACTAAAGGAAGGGGCCGTGCTAGATTTTTCCAAGAGGAACGAGGAGCTCTTTCAAACCCAGCTGTCTGAAAGACTCAAAAGCTATGCAATACACAGAGGGAATTTTCTCCTAGGCTCTAGTGCTAAGTGTGTGCTCTGACATACACATTGCCAGGACTTAAGAAACAGGCTGTTGTCAGGTATCCAGCGAGCAACACTAGCATTTCCATGGGTTTCAACTCTCTCACACTCCTAATCCATCAGGTTTGAAGATATAATCAGGAATTGCAATCTAATCTTCTTATGTCATTGTATTCTTCTTTTCTGCATTTTAAGCCAGCCAGGACCAGCTTTGTGGGTGATCAATTGATATTGAAGGCATGACCCATAAGCACCCATATGTATTCCATTTCCTTTCTCCTCTAAAACCATCCCCTTTGCTCTCCCTTTCCTCTTCTCTCTCCCACTTTAGTTCAAGGGGTATGGTTGGCCAGAATGATGCTGAACCATTGAGATGCACAGTGGGGCTTTGCTGGGCCGTGCTCCTCATTACCTGCACGAGGTCCAGTGCTCTGTGAGGAGGTGAGGGATCAGAAGCCAAAGCAGATCTCTGCTAGTCAGCTTGTGCAGCAGCAGAGCAAATGCTGTAGCTCTGACTTCACTTACGGACGTCTGCACCCTGGACACATGCGCTTCCCGTCCACATTTTTTCCAAATGTTAAACCATCTGGGAAGGTATCCAGAAACTCTGCTGCATTTAGTGCAGCAGACCTAGAATTGTTCATTTGGAAGGTTTTCAGACCTGTCTGCTGGCATCTGTCACCATGTGTGCAGTACTGCCTGGGGTCAGCTTGACGGGGAGCGTGCACCTCTGCACTGCCACGCGGGGAAGAGGCGCTGGTTGCTTACCGGCAACTCTCCAGGTGCAATTTGAAATCGTTCCTGGTCTGCCGGGTTTGGTTGCAGTTCTGTGGCTGAGAGCAGCCTAGCAGATAGGAAATGTGCTATCTTACATATCCTTCAACTGAGCAGGAGGTTAGGTGGGGCTTGAATATGCTGTCTGTAGATGTGGGAGGGGGAAACTGCCTCTAGCCTGGAGCGGTTCTCCATGCGAATATATGTAGAGACAACTCATTTTGAAAAGGCCTGGTTGCTGGAAACATTTATTTTTTTCTGTTTTAAAGATTAATTGAGTTTTAATTGTCTAAAAAAATCTAGAGTTAATTACTAAGTAATTATAATTTTTTACCACATCTCTCTGATGTGTAGCAGAAATAAGCAAGATACAGAAGTTCGCTTCTTTTAATATTTCTTCCAAGTTCATAGAAGCCCTGGTGGGGGGAATATTTACCATACAGATCTTTTGATACACAATTTTGTGGTGTGATACATTTTTGTTGAGGACAGTCAAGGAGAGTAGCTACATATCCCCTTGTTTCACAAGCATGAATGGGAGATGCAAGCATACTACTGCAAAGGCAGTCACTACATTCTGTAATTATAATGCTAGCTGTACTGAAGCAAGGACAGAAGGAAACCCAGGTGTTCTGGAAATTGTACAGTAATACCTGGCCTTGATAGAGTGCTACTCTACTCTCTGTTGCATTTAGTTTATTTATGGCTAGAGAAGATACATACTATTCTTGAATCTAAATTTTCTGTTCTCTACTTTATCACTGACTCCCTGGAAGTCAGTAAAGTTATGCAAAGGTAAAACCAAGGTGAGATTACAATGGAAATTTTCACACTGCAAAATTATATATACAAAATTAATACTAGGTTATGAAAAAAAACCATGTCAAAAACAACATTGAACCTTATTACATGTTTCAGTTGTGAGCTGTTATTATATGTACGTGCATGTATATGAACTGTTAGATACTAGGAAAGCACTCAGCACTGGTTTACTTTGTTTTGCGGTTTATAAGGATGTACAAGATAGCAAATGTCGGTTTTAGTCATGGTGACTTGTATGTGGTTTCATGATATGACCATCATGCAGCAGACATTACCTGCAATTCTCTTAAAATGATGCAGTACCTATCATAAAAACTGAGGTTGTTTGCTTTTTAAAAGAACAGCATGATAGCACTTGGCAGTACGCTCCAGTTTACTAGCTAATAGGTCAGACAGGCTAAGATGGCTCTTCTGTCCAAACAGAAAGGTTGAATGTGTTGCTTCTCTCTTATTTCTGAAGTGTGTAATCTAGTTCCACAGACCATCTGCTTGGTCGCTGTAATATTTCTGCTCTTTATCCTGCCTAACAAAACTAAGGTGTACAACAATACCCAGGGGATAATTGCAATGATGCCTTTAAGCCACATTTGTGTATTTTTCCTATTTTCCTGTTCAGTCATTTTGGCAATAGATACATAGATAAGTTCATTTCATATTTAATCTTTCTTTTCTAAAGAAAGAAAAGTTTTGTTGCCCTAAGAAGCAATATTGCAGCAATGTTAATGTGATCTCTTGCACATATGTTCCCAAAATTTGTGGCCAGTAATAGCATTTAATTGGACTGGTTTGTTTCAACAGTGACAGGTGAATTCTTTAAAAAAATCTGATATTACAATGTGATATTGCTGCTTTGCTGTGACTAAATACATGCTTTAGTCTTTTGTTTTGAATGAAAGTATCACAGCATTATGTATAGGCTATCATAATGTGTTGCCCCTCTACTGGACAGCATAGTTTGAAATTCCTATAGTATAAAGATCAATTCAGGGGAAAGAATACCTTATTCTCCAGTATTTATTTAATAAAGAAGAAAAAAAGAGAAAACCCAAGCTGAACCTTGGGAATTGTTATTAAATAAGAAGAACGCGTTTACACAGACAAAGTGGCGTGGGTTCCCAGAATGCAAGTCTCAGAACATTGTTAGAAAAAGAATGGTGTAAAAACATTCTGTCATTGGTTGAAACTTAAGTCAGATGGCAAATCTGTAAATAGACATGCAATGTTCATTCAAGTGCTGTGACTCTGAGGTGAAGTGAACGGACCCGGCACTGCTGCGGTCAGGGCTGTAACACTTTGGAGCCACTCTTGTGGAATGAGAAGCCGGAGAGGACAGAAGGTGAGCAGTGATTGCATTGGTCATGTCAGGCTGGTTCTGGGCATTTTGGTACTGGCAGGCCTGTCAGAGCAATGACTGCCCCCGAGGAGGTTTCAATTCCGCTGGATGCTTTGGAAGTTACTTTGGAGGTATAGCTGTTGAAAGAGAAGCTAGTAGCAGTAATTCTGCAAACCATTGCTTCCTATAAGGACTCTGGGATGAAAGAAAAATACATGCATACGAGGTGGGTTTATATATATATATATTTATATATATATTCAAAATCCCAGCTTCCCAGATGTGCTTCTAGGTGATAAGTAGAAAGCATTTGAAAAACCATTATCCCAGTGCCACATTTTCATTGCAAACCATTTTGCTCAAGTCAGCGCAGCCTTGACTCTATTAAAGCTGCCACCTTTGTTTTGTTTACTGTGTTATTCTTGCTTGGAAAGCAGAGAAGTAGTGTGCAATTAGGTACAGAGTTTCTGGTGGAGGATATCAGAAGAGTGTCACTGGAAGTCTCCATGTCTCAAACAGCTATCATTTTTCTCATCTTGCTAAAGGCTGGCATACTCTCTTCAAAATTTTCTTGGTTTCTTTGTATCACAATAGCAATAAACTAAAAGAGAAATAAAATTACTGGGGGGTTTTAAAATTTTGAAAATAGTTTCTGAGAAGTTGAAATGGGCACAGCTAAATGGGAAATTACAAGACCTTCTAGACAATGGAGAATATTTTGCTTGTATCTTGTCACTCTCATGTTTCTTGTCAAACTCTGGAATAATAATTCTTGTTGTTTAGGGTACAAAACACGGTAATCTAATTGAATATTTACAAATATCCATTTGGTCCAGATTTTTTCACAGTGACATTAATGTATAATGTCATTGAAAACAGGATACCTTCTGCTTTTCTGTGAGTCTTTAGATGTCATTGTCCAATTAAGACTAAAACTGAAGGGAAAAAAGAAAAAGTAAGACATATGTCATACCTCTTGCAATCATTTTTGCTGTGCAAATCATCATTTCATTTTTAGGAAAAATAATAAAAGAAGGATGATTCTATTCAAATTTTTTTTTTGCGACTCCTTTGGGTGGAATCTGCTGGCCTGTGCACTTCGGATTTAACTTTACCGTGGATCTGTCTTCCTTACCAAATGGATTGTAAATTTCTGAACCAACCTTTCCACTTGAGGCTAATCCTTTTAGGAAGAGGTAATTTTCCTGTTTATCTTAATTGACATGTTCCCTAAATTTCAATCTCTGCATTAACTTGACCTTAATTATGTGGCCTCATTGATAAAATGAAGGTTACCCAGGCAAGCTCCATGCATGATTAATATTTTTTCTTGTGTTTGTAACAGTTAAAAATCTGAACCCTCTTCCTAATCTTTACCTTCAATCATTTCTAAAAATGAGTGTAAACAATATTTCTGGTGGTTTTTGGTCTTGTTTAGGTTCTTAAAAAGTAAGTATTATACCTGAGATAAATAGTCCGATGTAAATTTGTGTATTTCCCTGTCTCTCTTTTCATAAAAAAAGTATGCTTTGATTTTGTAAATGCCACCATTTAGTCTTGATAGGTTTCTACTGCTTAATTTTTCATTTTTTAAAATTAGTTTTTCTCCAGTCAAACATGCATTACATACAGTAATAGATTATTACAAGTTGAAAATCTTCTAGTACTGTCAGATAGACTGGGTTAATCTGAAAATTTGAACCATTGAGTCATAGCTTTTAATCACTATTTATCTGAATATAATTTGATTAAATACTTCTAATTTGAGCTATAGTTACTACTGACTATAACTTAGAGCAAGCAGTAAATGCCTAAAATTCATGCATTAGAAATTCATTCTCACAGTCACAGAAGGCTGAGCAGTCTTGCAAGTAGGAGAGGACTTCATGCTCCAGGTGTTTTTGTCCTGTGCAATTGAGTTGTTAGAAAGAGACTACAGTACTTTGGGAAAATCTAGCACTGCTGTTATTATCAGTAACATTCACAGCTGGTTTGTAGTAAAATGCAAGACGCTCTAGTCTGTGAATAAATATCTTTCTGACTGCACAGGATGATAATTGCTCTGCCTGCACTTTCTTTGGCACCTACTTATCTCAGCTGAAATGATTGATAAAAATATTTTTGTACTGACGTTGAACACTTCTAAATTATATAATGATTTTTGTATTATTTCACATTTACTCTGGAGAAAGTTCATGCTAAATTGAGTTTCACTGCTGTCAGTATCTTTATTAATCAGAATAGGAAAAGTATGGTGTGTTTCCCACCTTTTTGCAAAAGATCGATTTTTACAGCAAGACTTCCTCTTTCTTTTCTTGGAACGACATGGAGAGATGTACAAGGATATCAAGTCACTGACTTCAAACAGAAGACAAATTCACTAAAGTGAAAATGATTGTGATAGTTCTCTAATTTCCCCCACAGTGTATGTAAAACTGACTTTTAAAGTGTTTAGTGGATAATGGATCATGTAAGGTCAGTACTAGCCATAGCTGTTATGGCTATTATTTTCTCCTTTCATGGGAGGGTGCTCAGCAAAATGAGATTGTCACGCTCTTTTTTTTTTTGAGAGGACAGCGACAGACAGTTAAAAGCCTCTTCATGTAAGGATGTTATTTCATAAAGACACCAGCACTGGATTATCCCCTTCACTTTAAACTTCTGCCAGCTTGTACAAAGAGATAAAACAAAATAGCCCCAATCCCAGGGGTGGAGAAGTGCTGGCCAGATCTGCCCATGTCCACAGCTTTCATTTTGATTAGTCACATGTGAGGAAAATTCACTTAGGCTGAGAGGTAAATTTAATACCAGTTATGCCCATGCTGTTCATATCACAACCATTTTCACATGATGCCACTTAATTCCCTAAGAAGCAGAAAGGTAAATCGGTGGCTGGCCAGCTAAGGTGTCATAATGCATTAGGACCAGGGCTCGCTGCAGGGGATAATGGTTCTGATTGCTGTTGACTCATGTCTCCACCAACTGCCTCATGTAAAATAAGTGACATTTAAAAGGCATCAAGATGTGAGAAGAGGTGAAAAAAAAAAGGAAGAAGGAAAAGCAGAGTACTAAACTTGCCACTTGAACATAAAGTCCCTTTTTCACCCTAAGTGGTATAAAAATGATAACTCAACATGCCATAGGTGACCTGCGCTGTGCTTTGAACTTCCTGTCTTGTGTTTTTAGAGAAAATCTGTAAAATTGCTTCTGGGAACTGCTCCAACATGTTATCATTTATTTCCCATTTAATTTTTTTTTTTTACTTTTTTTTTTTTTTGCCCTTGGATATCAGTCTATTCATCTTTTAAAAAGCTTAAGGCTGAATCAAGTTAGGCAATGGTATACAACAAGAGGCAGCCTAGTCTCTGAAGGCCCATTTAGGTCTATTTTTATAAAAAGAATCAAATTCCAGTTTACAGTAAGCATATGCTTCAGTTGACATCTGTTTCTAAGACTTGGATGCTTTGTTTGCATAACAGGCACCAATAAATGGCCTTGTTTTAAGTCTGCTCACTCAGTTGTATTTGGGTTGTTCAGCTGGGGATTTGAGTTGCAGCTGATCCCCTACCGCTCATAGCAGATACTAAAGGGAAGAAAAAAAAATCTGAGAAACACAGTCTTATTTATTAATGCAGATTTCAGCATTCCCAATAAACCACTTTCTTTTTGTTTGGTGACTACTAAATACTTGTTTGCCCAGGTAGAGAAGCATTTGAAAGTATCAAGTATTAAAGATAGTAAAAAGTTGGTTTGTTTTTTTAGTGTTGTATTTAATACCATTTGTATCGTTCTCAACTGACAAAGCCTGGTGCATGTAATGCTGGGAATTAAATGGATGATATGCGTAAGAAATGCATTTGTTATGGCAACATGTATTATAGTGATTTTTAAAAATTACTTTTGTTTTCTTTAAGTGTCCATGCCCTACTGATGACACAGTCTAAAATATTTTGTAAGCAAAATTTAATTATATCTGCCTTCTTGGGAAAGCAAATTCTGGACTTCTCAAGGGAAAATTCAGAAGTGTCTGTGTTGCTTCTTTAGCTTGCAGAATATAAGCCTTTCTATGTGAAGTGATGCATTCTGTTGCAATTACATGGTATTTCTCTCATATGTATAACATAATTTAAATACATTTCTATGAAACCTATGAAATGCTTGTAAAGAGTACAGAAATGTATCAGTAGCATCACAACTCTGTAATTACCTTGCTTAATAGCTACTGTCGTTTTTTAAAAGCAATAATATCAGCACTGCTTCCTTGTTAGTATTTTGAACTTCCCCCCCAGCCCCGCCAAATTATTGTAAAGTGCTCTCTAGTAGTGTACAGAATAAGTAACATATTTCAAGTGGATTTACTTATCAACTTTTTCTAGTGGTACCAACAGCGGTAGTGTGAAATATATCTACTCCATTTACTCTTATCCATTGCACCTACTTTCTTTTTCCCTTTAATTTTTATATATGGTAAAAATTTCATTGAAGAGAGATTTTAGATGACAGGACTGTAATTTTAAAACCAATAGAAGAGGTGTAAGCAATTTGAGCTTAGCTGAAGCATAATCTTAGGTTGTCAAGAAGAAACCCATTCTCCCTATGCTAATCAATCAGTATATCAACCAACCAATCATCTCCTCAGCTTAGCATATATCCTAAGGTTTGATATATCTATTAACTGCCCATCATGCAGCTGGTCTCCAGTTGATGAGATTCCCCGTATCTTGGCATTTGGAGGCAGACAACTGAGCTATCACAGCCTCAGATAAATACTAAAGTGGAGATTTCAATCCTGCTCCTGATAGCAAAGACAATCCAGGAATATAGAACATATTTTTAGAAAAGAACACATAGAGAATTACATTTTCAACAGTGTGTTATATGTGAAAATTGCATATATTTCATGATCCCTTCTTCCTCCACCCCCTCCCTTCCCAGAAGTAGCAGGAAATTACTCTTATATTGTGACTCAAACTCTCAGCAGAAAAAGAGAACAACAAGAAAATGCTAAAATTAGTTGTTAACTGCTAATTACTATAATGGTGTTATACAACTCCTTTAAAAAAAAAGTGGCTTTCCTCACTATTGAAGCATTATTACTCTATTGATGAAGAGCTGTATGAAAATAGTGTGTCACAACATACTTAAACCTTAGGGGAAAAGTTTGAATTTCAGAAGATTATACACCTGCCTCTCCATTTGTGAAGTCTGAGCTCAAAACTCATTAAGTAAAAACATAAACTAGGTGTTGAAGAGTCTTCCTGCTAATATGGAAGTTTGGCATGAGGTTTAACATAGCGTTTCAAGGTGCAAGAAATGCTGTAGAAATTGATAACTTACTGTGTTGGCTTTGCCATTAGTAAAAAACTGCCTCAAAGAATAAAATGGCCTCGATTGCATTTTGTAAAATCTTGCTACTCCCTAGGGAGAATCCTAGGGTCGCCCAGGGGTCTGTGGTCACCATGGAATGTAATGTAGGACACAAGGGACAGGTCTCCCACTCAAACTGCAGTATCAAAAGATGGGGCCCAATTTCTGTGCTGGGATATGACTGAGCAATTCCTGAAGTCAGAGAATGTGTGCTCACTTACTTAAAAATTGGATCAATACTCTTTCCCAGCCTATCAACAATAAACATAAGCATATTGTTACGAGGTTAGCTTATAGGCTTTTTCCTGCTTTCATTTAATTAAATTGAGTGTAATGATTTGCTTTGCTTTTGTTCCTTTGTTTCTGAGACTCAAACCACTGGATGTTCTGAAATACATTCTCTCAACACTGAAAAATGGCGTTAAGTCCCTAAGCTATATATCTTAGTCAAAGCATATTGTTCTTGACACAAGAGCACTTCTGTGTCAGAGTGTAGAAAAGTAAGTTTTTATACATCTCTACAATGTTTTTCAGCAGAATTCTTGTAGCACCTATCTGCGTTTATATGCCTTGTAAAATAAAAATGTTGTCAGTTAGGTCATGGTTTATTACAGTAACATGGAAATGTGAAAGTAGTCAGGGAAAATATGTCAGGCTACTTTGAAGACTAAATTCTACTCTTATCATTTTTGTATCCTCCGTTACCATAACCCACTGAAGCACTGATTTCCTGATAAGGTTACCCTTGGATTTGACTCTACGAAATGATCCAAAGCACTAACGTAAGAAAGGCTACCTTGTTTCTCAGAAAGACCATGCATATTTTAAATTCAAGGCTGGTTCGTTAGCTGGGATACACAGGCATAATACCAGCTGAAGATCTGGCCCATTGTATTTAACGGTCTTGAAAAGTGCCAGACCAACAGCTGTGGTTCTTGCAACCTGTTCAGGCAAAACCAGCTATGAACAATGGTAGTGTAAGTTCTCTTTTGTTGCCCTGTGAATGTATGTCAAACCTCACCTGGAAGGACCTGGAGAATCCTGAAATCCTTGGCCTTTCAGAAAAAAAAAAGTAAATATTTTCTTTTGATGTCGATTTGCCTTAACTCTTACAGTCTAAATTAATATGGAATACGGATCCATAAATAGATGAGAAGTCTGGTTCATCTTTGTGCAGCATTGTCACTTATAGAACTCGTTACAAATCTTACTCCATGTGAAAGATGAAAACAAGGTTTAGTGATGTAGGGAGATTTTGGGCATCTGCTGCAAGATGGTTGTCAGTAGTGTAGACTTTTGAAAATTGCACACTTAGCACCAGTTGAAATTACCCCAGGAGAAAAAATCAAGGCCTCTTCAATACAAGGATCTAACAAATTCATCTAAGAATGTGAAAGTTGCATGGTCACCATTTGCCAGTATGTGAAATTCAGAGTACTGAGATACACTGTTTTGTTAGACAAATATTGTCCAAAGCCTTCAAACTGAACTGTACATGTAATTATTATTTCCACTTGTACCCAGTTCATATCTCCTGGCTGTACAGAACAGACACTTTTCTAATAGTTTGGTTAACTGTGTAGAATGGTGGAGTTTGATAAAGGAGAAAAATATGAGTCAGAAACTGTTGGGACCCAAAAGGATTTCTCTTTGTTTAGTTAATTTGATGGGAAAGAACCAAACAACAAATCACAAACCAAACAGAAGAAATCCAAGCTCTAGACACTACTTCTGAACACAACCAAAATTACCCAAATAAATTCCACTTTATTTATCTTAAGCATTACATAAGGGTGCATAGGGCAGTTACATGAACTTCCATGTTCTGTATCAGATACTCGAGGAAGATAAGCAATAATAGTAACCAACGTTAATCTACAGGTTTTTACCTTCTCTCTACCTCTGATATATCTCTAAACCCCGAAACAAACCAACCAAACAAACCCAAAGCAACCGCAAAACCCCATGGAAAAAAAACCCGAAAACAACACAAAAAAAACCCCAACTAGTTTCCTTGCTTCATGTATAGACAAAGTGAACTAGGATATTGGAATTGACAAAATAGAGCTACAAGGCTACAGCTGAGATATGGTTGATTGTATCTATAAGCTATTGTGAATACTGGAAAAAGGCAGTTATTTAATTGAGCTATCCAACTATTTGCCTGGACATGGTTCTTTAAAATCTTCCTTTTTCTATTGAGTTTCTTGTTTGTGAAGCAAATAAATAGGTATGCACTCCAGGTTTATTGTTACATATTTAAATGGTACAGTTCAAATATCATTTGAATATTCTTTTTCTACGCTTCTCAGAATGAGTGCTCATTTAAATCAGATATTATGAAAACCGGATGACTAATCCTAAATTCAGGTGTACTACCACTCAGGCTAGGCAGATTGCTAGTTGATCATGCTAAGATGCTCCCTTATCCATTATTGGATCTGAAAAAGAGGAGGATTAAGAATTATCTGACTTCTCAGTTAATGTGCAAATCATCTAAAAGCTCAGCTTAGAAAGGTCTTAGAAAGCCAAACAGCACTAAAATAATAATAATAATGTCTTAAGATTTTTTTAATAATATAAATGTGCCGTATCACGTTTTTAGAGTGAAAATAGTTTTGTGGTTTCTATCTCAGATGGTCTTTTATCTCTCTCTTCCTGTTTTTGTAATTATGTATGAATGTCCTAGAACTCTACTTCTAATTAAAATTTTTTTATTGCAATTAGAAGTAGTCACTTGGGACAAACTCACTGTTGGAATTTAATAACAATTATATTACTTTCAGGCAATAGTAGAAAATAATTTGATAAATATCTTTGGAAATGAGCATTAATCTATTTACTTTTAACAAAGCATAAGGCAGGGAAGGAAAAGTATATCTTGGGAAATATATTTGTATAATGTATCTATGATCTTTGCAGGGGTTTTGTCTGTAATAAATATTTCTAGTATCTTTCTCTGCTCTAGGTTATGGTGAAAAAAAACCTTCATTGAAAAGATTGAAACACTGTTTTTCTGTATTTTCAAGGGACAGGAGAGTCTGTGAACCAGAAGGCATCTCTTAATGTTCCATCTTTGCATTTTTAGGCTAGTTCTGCTGTTTGCTATAGTAATATTTGTTTTATCGTTTCTATCACTTCAGTATGTATACTTGCCTTTCAAAATCTGTGAAAAGTATTTAAAAAGAAAAGAGAAAATGCTAGTATTTCAAAACCCTATTATAATGCATTTTCAAATATGTCAGACACATCTTTGTTAAAATTAAACCAAGGATTGGTTTTGAGCGAATAGCCCTATATCCTTACAGATGCTGTGGATGGATGCATCTAAGCTGCTTATTATATTGATGGGTTTTGCTGCTCTGCAGCAAATGAAAACAGGCAGCTGCTTCCTCCATCAAAGCAAAAAGCAGCCTGAGTTTTTATTAAACGAGTGTTCATTTCTTCTATTGCCAAAATTCTTACACAAAACAAAAGAGCAGTTTTAGCACATTATTGCTTAACTAGACATGAACAACTGACAGCAAGTGATAAGCCTGTCTTCTTTTCACAACTGGTAATCATTTTTGGAATAGATGTTTTAATATAGTTGAATATAAAATTTTGTAATTTACATCTACAATGGTACATAAATTTATAGATCCAGTTTTTTGCAGGACAATGAAGGCTATAATCACAAAAGGTTTGTTCCAGTGTTGTTTAATTTTTAATAACGATTTGAAAACTAGGTAAAAACACACACACACCCCAAAAATTCATTCATTTGAAAAAGATGTTAAAGACAATCATACCAGTAGATTTGTACAGTTGGCCAATTTTTCTTATGGAAGGAATATGCGTACATTTTACAGCTTTGACTTGTTACTGTATTTCCACATCAGTTCCACCGAGCTTCTTAAGTTTGTGCTCTAAAAGAAATTTGCAGATTGCAGACCATCGTGTTTCCCTCCTAGTCATGAATAATAATGAGAATGAAAGTGAGAGATACAGTGCTGAGGCCATTTTGCCTAGGCTGAAGATCTCAGCCGGTGCTTATACATGTTTTTCAATGATCTGAATATCATGAATTCTGCTTTAGATTGGAAGAGAGACAAGAGGTTCTACAAAATGTATGTGCATAGGGAAAAAATGTTTCTCTTTATATTCTCTTCTATTTTTTTCTGGTGTTCTTGTACCTTTTCAAACTCACTTATAGCATTCCTGCTGTGGAAAAGTAAGCTAGCCATTCTCCCTGCATCAAATTACTCCTCTTCACTGGACTTAAAAGGTGGTTTGCCATCTGCAAAAGCCAGGTGCAGTAAGGCACAGATATAAGGTGCTACTGTAAAGGCTATTAAATAATTTTCTTTTTTCATACTGTGTGCATTTATTGCTGAAGTTACTCACTTGTAAATACTCTTGGGGTAAATTTCAGAATGGAAAGCCTCAGATTAAACAACTAGACTTTCAAAATATGTTAGCTCTTAAAGATGCTGGCATTTGAGGTGGTCAAATGTCCAGAGGGGCACAGTACTTGGTAGCTGTTCTGCTTTTGAAAATCTGCTCTCAAATTCAGTTTTGTAGTAAATAATTTTACAGTTCCAGGCACACCATCTGCAACTAACTTGGCAATGATGACCCTTCTTTTATCTGCTTCTGCTGTAGATGGGTGTAAACTTAACATTTTGTGTACTGAAAACAGAGTGAAGCAACATGGGTTTTTGTCAGTGGGTTTTTTCCTTGCTTACCAATTCCCTCCATTTCTTCATTTTACTAAAGGGTCCAGGTTTGTCTCTGGATTATTATGGAAGTTATTTTCTATTAAATTTTTCCACTTCTTTATACATGCATTTTATGGTATCTAAAAAATTAATATTTGTAGTATTAGTGCCTTACTATGTGTGTTTATGTTTTTTCATTCAATACACTTTAGGTAGGATCTTAGGTAGCAGGGATTACTGATTATCCTTTCATCTGTGTCACATTTTGCATGCTGTGTGAACAAGTGAATGAAAATAAAATCTTTACTTCCTGACTAAACTGAACAGCATTTTTTTATGGTAAAATTATATTGAAAAGGGGGTTGAGGTATGGAGTTTGAAGAAAGTTTAGGTCTAGAAATGTTTTTGAGAGCTATGCCAACTAACTACAGCAGTGAAATTATTTGCAGGTAGTCTTTACTCAAGCAATTAGAACACCCATTTTATATGTTACTACCAAGATGTATTTGGCAGACATACATTGTGCATCCACTTGTATCTAGTCTTAATTGTGCTGTTCATAATTTCATGTTTTAACTTTGACTTGGACGTGAAGTTTAGTGCTCCACTGACAGAAGGGCACATAATATTGACTAGAGCTTACTTTTGAAATTTCCTCCGAAGTACTGTGCTGTGGAACCTTGATTTTGATCTGCTCTCTCACTTCTCCAGGACCCTCAGCAGATGTACCGTGCTTCTTGCTGTGCGTGGTGGTGATCCACAGAAAAACTAACCAGGATAAAATGATCAAACTTACCTTCCAATGTGACTTGAATATAGTCACATAGTCAGTAGAAAATAAGGTTTGATAATGTAAAATTAGGGTTGTGACAATGCTACAATGCTCTAAGAATGGAAGAATCTTGTTTTAAATTCCTAGAATTACTTATGTTATATTCCTAGAATAGCCTTTTCCAGCAAATACCTTAGTTTTGGGGATTTTCCATCTACTCTACAGTCTTTTAGCAGAGGTGATGGGGAATAATTGCCTGTCCAGACAGGCCATTAATTTAACACCTCTGCACAGTCTATTGTACTGCTAAAGATTTTCCTGCTCTCCACTAACCATGTGTCTCAGTGTGGAGGGATAAAAAGTGCCTTACTTAAGGTCAGAAGACAGTTCATCCTTGCTCAGTGCAGTTGTTGGTACGACCTTTGAGACATTATTCATCACTTTGCCCAAAAATGCTTTTTTTTCCTCTCACTTTGATGACTATTAAAGCAAATAAGGTGATTTCATGTAGTCAAAAATCAGGACATACTAGAAAAAAAGATCTTTTTGAGTATATTCATATTGGGAAAATGACTGACTTTTCAAATTTAAATTGTCTTTGCTTTTGAGGGTTAAGGTAGGATTTGTACAAAATTTACTTGAGACTTCAAATGAATAGGAAGACATCTCATGGTTTAATAGTTCAAATAAAAGACAAAATTTGAATGTTGAGATCGGACGTCTGTACGTGTGGCTGTGTGAAGTGCTAGGGAAATGTGAAAATATTTTCAATTTGGTTTAGCTTCGAAAGTAACTTCTTAATCTCCTGGCATGAGTTAAGCAGTTGTAGGACAGCTTTGTACCTCCTACTCAGAGCTTCCAGGGACAGCTCACCTGTCACCTCCAGTTGCCCCTATGTTTTCTGTGTGCAATGCTGGCAGGCAGTAGAGCAGAGTTCCTCTAATCTTGCACTATCCCAGTTAAAGTAATCAGTAGCTACTGTGAGTTCTTTGTACCTGTGGAGCACTGCTGAGACATAATAGCTACAATAGTCAGATATCTTTCCTAAAAATACACGTCTCAAAATTCTTTTCTGCTGACATGATGTTCTTTAAGAACTTCACATCAGATCTCAATATTTGTTATCTAGAGGTTGACAGCATTCTTTAAAATATGTGGTAAAAAGCAACAGGAGGAGAAAATTTTCTTTTTTTTAAAAATACTGGATAATTTATTTCTGGTAGACAATTTGCTGTACTATCATGGAGTATTCAGCATTTTTAGATTTGTTGCAGAAGAAGCACAGGCTTTGTGTAGCTTTGGACTAGCGGTGCTCCAGCTGATGGTTAAAATACAACATGCTCAGAAGGCTGTCTACACGTGGCTCAGTCCATGTGGCTTGAAGGTTGCTTTAAGAAACTGTTGTGCCATAACTAGTGCAGAAAGACCTGACACTTTCCAATAGCAAGCATTATGAAAGTGATAAAACCAACTTAAGTTATGTTTCTTTCCATTATTATGATTTTTTTAGTGTTCTTCCTCTGTAGGAAGAGTTTGGGTGCCTTTTTTTTGTTACATCATACCTCATGGTGTAAGGATGACTTGGGTTATTTTTCTTGGCCTTCCTGTAATTTCATTCTGTGTCTAAGTAACTTAATCTGTCTCTGTCTCTTACTTTGGTTCCCAATGTGCAAACTTGGGACAGTAGAAATTCATGGTATCATCAAGTTCTTGTGAGGTAGACTTCATCACTGTGGTGACATTGTATGATATGGTGACAAGTGCTGTAGAAATGCCTGCATTTTGTATGGCTCTGGTGCATTTGTAGCATTTCTCTATCCACCGTTGTACGATTCAGTGATAATGTTTTTCTACTTCTACTGTAATACGTATCATAAATCTGTCTGGAAGTAGATTCGTCTTTCTTATGACATTTGTAGTGAAAATCCTGCTCCATCCTAGTGGTGAAAGGTTACTTGTCGAGAGTGGGAATGTGGGCAGACATGAGCTCTGTCTCTGTCCCGTGTCTTCAGACATGCCCATTCTCCTTTGAACACCTATGCAACTTAATTTTTTTGTGTGTTTCAATAGAGATTCCAATGCTTTCTGGCAATTATTCTCTTTTTTCACGTTGTACTTATCAAGGTGATAAAGAGTTTTAAAACCTCCAGTAAATGTCACAAAATATTTGTTTTTGCAAAAAGAAACTCTTGGTTCTCTCTGTTTCATCATTCAGTGAGATTTTTTAGCACCTCTGTCTAGGACTTGTAGCATATTTCTAGCCTTGAAAATACAAGCACCATTTGGGGAATCTTTTGATATTCTTTTGCCTATCCATCTGTAAATAGTTTACTATCGTGTAAGTAATTGTACATGCAGATAGGTAGCATCCAATGTTGTGTATTTATAATCAAATTCAGAAATCAAAATGAGAATAGTTTTATTTTAAATATGAAAGAATTATTTTAAGTGTGTTCATAGGAAACTTAATCCATATCCATATGTATGTGTGTGCAGGAAATAAATTACGCTTTTCACAACATGGTGGTAGTTGTTAATTCATAGGAATTCTGCATTTCTGCATTACAGCTGTATGTTTTCTAACAGAAGCAGAACTATCTTTCTTATACTTGCAACTTCAAAATGTAGGTCATTGTGTTGGCGAATGTAGGTCAGAGTGAGGAGGAAGAAGACAGAATGCAAACTCCTCCACATGGATCTTTAAGCTTATCCCTGTTTTGAAGGTAAAGAGGCTTACCTGCCTGTTCAAGCACGAGAAGCTTTTCCTTTTACTAAAATTAACGCAGGTATTCTGGTTTCTGGCTTCTTGGCTTAGCTGGGAGCACTGTGTGCTTCCACACTTGAGACTTGTTTATGAAAGACCTCCTGACTCCTGCTTCTTTAGCTTCCAGATACTTATACCATTGCTGAGGTGATCCTTCCTTCCCTGTGGGGGGAGGCAGCGGGAAGGAGAGCTGTGCGTGTTGCTGGCATCTGCCTGAAGAAGAGCATTGTCTTTGCAAAGGTGCTTTACCCTTCTCTCAGCACAGAGCTATCTGATACACCTGCAGTTCCAGCTGGTATCAATATTGTAATGGTAGCAGGGGAAGGAATGGTGCCCCCTCAGAAAAGATTCAGTGACACCATTCAAAGTGCCCTCTCAATAATAACTGCAGAAAAGTGAGAGACATTTGACTGAGGGTACTAAAAAGTCAGATGTTGAAGGATGTTTGCTACAATTGACAAGTATTTTTAAAATTTACTCAGGCTAGAAGTTTGCTGTAAAAGGGTTTCAGTTTTTTGTGTTTGTGGGTGTGAGGGTTTTTGTAATGTGAGATGTAAGTATTATAAATGGTATTAAATTAGCCGTGTCTTCACTAAATATTAAAAAAAACCACTTTTATTGCTTGAGTATATACCAGTCACTGCAAACTGAAACATCCTTTATGTTATACACTAAAATATTTAAACAGTTATTGTATTTATTGCAAAATCTGTCATTTTAGCATATTTCAATGCTCAAAAGCATTGTAATGCTCAAAGGGAGATGAAAAACCCTGTACAATTCTTAGTGTATGTTTCACTAAAGAATGGGTAGTCTTGTGTGAATATTTTATTTTAACCCTTGGCAAGTCTAAGCAAAATAGCGCATTCAAAAACACCTGATCAGACTGAACTGTCAAAAACAGGACAAATACAAGTATTGCATTAGTGGTTTTGTCATACATATGTATCATCAGTCTATTTTTTTTTCCTCTTAAATATCTTTGTAATACAAGAGTTACATGCAGAGTTTTGGACAAATCCTGTCTTGGCTTTTGCTTGATCTATATACAATCAAGATATCTTTAAATTTTCATTATTTCTCACTATGAGAAAGGGTAGTTCAGAATAGTTACTGGATGGAAAGGAAGAATTATATTGATGATGGTTTTAATCAGGCTTTAGGTGATTTAAAGGATGACCGTTTTTCTCCCAAACTTCTGGTTCTGTTAAAAATGTAGTGACGTTTTTGGCCTTGAGAACAAAAAATTGGTGAAAATGGTCTAAGGGATACACATACATAGTAAACCGCATGGAATTCAACTTACTTGTCTAGAAATATCTAAAAGAGGCTCTAAATGTCAAATAAGGTTGCTGGAACTGTTGAAATGTCTGTAGTTCATAATATGAAGTTT
The DNA here is from genome assembly GCA_013397055.1 of Pachycephala philippinensis. Classification (NCBI taxonomy): domain Eukaryota; kingdom Metazoa; phylum Chordata; class Aves; order Passeriformes; genus Pachycephala; species Pachycephala philippinensis. The sequence goes on along the minus strand of VWZT01003946.1, from coordinate 394,372 downwards.
GTCTCAGTTCTTAATATAGTGTGTTGATGGAGGGGGGAAGCTGGCTCTGGATTTCACCTGTGGACAGACATGTAAACATGGTTTTTCATTGCTAAGCAACCACAGATGAAAAACACATACAACCATAATTCGGCTGCATATGCCTCTGATTCTTCCTCCTTCAACTTTGGGAACCTTTGCAAACATAACGCAAGTGCCTGAGGATGAGTCTGTTTTCCTCAGGCTCCCTCCAGCAATGAAGTCTGGTGCCTGCAGGAGAGCATGGAAGGCACACAGGATCTGTGCTGCCCTCTCCATGGGCCATAGCACTTCAGCTGGACATTCCAGTCAGATGGGAAACTGGTCTGGCAAAACAGCCAGTTTCGTAGGAGACTGGTTTTGAAGGAAAAAATTTACATGGAAGCCTCCAAGTAGTTGTCAATGTTGATGATGACCAGTGTTAAGTTTTATGATGGAAGCTAATAAATTCATGAATAATACAGATTAGGTGAAGAAAGTGTGATTGCTCCTGGCTGTTTCTGTAGGAGAACTAGGGGAATTCAAGTGAAAATGGCAGGGAGGCAAGTATAAAATGAGAGGAGGGGTTTCTTTATATAGCAGGGTGAAACTGTGGCCCTTCCTGGTGCAGCTCTGGAAAGTTTACCACAGAACTGTTACCAGCAGAGCAACCAGAAAAATCCTTCAGTGCCTGTTAAGCAGAACTTAACACTTGTATTTGCTCTTCTCCTTCTTCTGAACTTCTTGAGTCACAACTAGAAATCACATCTTTATTGCCCTAGTCCTGAATTTGTCCTTAGCATGTGCTGCTGGTCAGTCTCCCTTACAGTCAGACTGATGCCTGACCTAACAAAAAGTAAGAGAAAAGCACCTAAATAAAAAGAAACTGGAAAGAAATGGAGTGACTGTAGGATGATGATGATGATGATATAGCTAATGAAAAATGAGAGGGCTTCTGTCCCCTGTTGGAAACAGGCTACAAGGCAAATTTGGTCTTGCATCTGGCCTGGTACAAATAGGTTGATGTTCGTGTGAATGCCCAAGTGAATTAAATTTTATATGACTTTTAAAGTCTTGATTATTGCATGTATATGTGTAGATATATGTGTATGCTTATGTGTGTGTGCATGTATCTGTAAATTTCTGATAATTAGTTGTGATGAAATCTATGAAATGTTCAATTCCGGTGTTTAAATCATAGGTCTTCTTTTTATTTTTCTTTATTGCATGGTATTATGGCAAATATAGAAAATAAAACAGTGGGTAGAGGTCTGTAAATGGTAATATGCATTCAAATATTATTTTGGACCAGAAAAAATATGCTCTAAGAAGGCAAATATCTTTGTTTTACAGGTCTCTGGCCCTCTGAAGAAGTGCTGGCTTACTACTGCCTAAAGCATAATGAAATATTCAGGTACAGAGTTAAACATAAAAAGATATTTTCCAATCTCTTAGTTTTATTGTATCTGCATGGTAAAGATTGCTATGATTTAAGTCTTCAGATTAAATTTAAAATGTTCAAGGTGAAAGCATGTTGCTCTTAACAAAGAATTCTGAGCTGCCTTTGGGTACTAATATTGCACAGCAAGCTTTCTGCTATATGTCAAAGACTTTTGATTTCTACTCAAGGCGTTTTATTTCACTTTGATTTTTTGGGAAACAAAAGTGAAGCTCCAATCGATCAGTGCTGATTGTGAAGGTCAGGAAAAATAAGATATTCTTTAAACTGACATCTGTTGCAAAAGCAAGCAAAATATTATCTGATAAAATACATAAAAATCACTGTATATGGTAAGAGGAATCTGCACCTCTATTTATGTGTTGTGAAACAGTTTTGAAACATCCTTCACTTTTATTCAGTTTTGGGTTTTTTCACATTTTCTAAACTTATAGAAGACAGTTATCAAGGCTCCAGTAGGAACATCTAAATATAAAATCCATCCTGCATCCACTTTCTTTCCCCCTGAGTACACTGAGATTTGCACTTGGAGTTCCATTGTCTGGAGGATGAATAGGGTGCAAGAGAAGCCATTAAAACAATGCATTTGGAGGCACAAATTGTGTTCTGCATGAAGGTGTAAGGCTAATACCAAGTAAACCAGCTTGGAGTATACAAAATCCCAGTTTGTGTAAATATGGTGTTGGTAAAATCAGAAAGACCAAACTCTAAGTCTCTGCCCCTTGTACCAAATGAGCAACTTGCTTAGACTCCTGTCTGTAACCAAAGACCTGGCACCAAAGTGTGCCCTGGTCCACAAAGCCTCATTCCTACTCCATCCACCACCTGAATAAAGCCCGGCCCATTAGGGGAGGCAGCTCATACACCTGATCTGGCTGCTCCTTCCTCCCAGGTTGGATGTGTGACTTCTGCTGCTGCAGTGATGTCCCTGTAGCACTTTGCTGTCCGGCCCCGTGCTCGTGTGCTCTTCTTGTTCTCCAGGGCTCCTCACAGCAAACCTCCCTGTGCTGCTCACTCAAAGGGTATTTTCCTAGTTTGGGTATGCAAGCCGCAATACTCAGAGACAACGATCAGTCAAACTTCCATGGAGTAAATGGGCAGTTTCACATCCTGTTTTCTCAGGATTATGCCCTTCTGCCAGTCCTCTCAGAGTATTTTATTTTATTCTCATTTATAAATGTCACTAAATATTGGCTGAGAGACAGATAAAACTTTTAAAATTTGCTAGTAAGGGAACTTTACACTGGAATAAATTTTGTATGCATAAATATTTTTGTGTATATGTGTGTATGTGTATGCTCATGCTATGTACATAGAAATGTGGTTCAAAATGCACTAGAAGCCTCACACTGGATACTTTCTGTGTTTATTTCAGTAAGTATGATTCTTATAAAGGAGTAAGTGCCTTGTAAGTCATATATAACCATATGTCTATACTTTTAATATATATAATACACTTGGTTTAGAAAAACTAAAACTTATTTGAGAAAAAACCTATAATCATTCTGTTTAAAAATCCAAATTTCAAATTTCCCATATTTCTTTTATATTCTCATTGGGTTTACGTACAGCTTGTTCCTCCAAACTATGTCTTTCTTTTGTCTCATTTTGATTAAATAGGACAACTAGACTTTTTTCAAATAAAATTTGTGGTGTCTAAGAAAAATAAATCTAACCTGTCCAGACAGCGAGCATTATTATACAGTCATACAGCCTAGTCTGCTCACCTCAGTGAACAAAATATCAGCATCTGTATACTGATACTGGTATGGCATCCTAGATGCTTTTCCTAAATATCAGTGTTGAGTGAGTAGGGAGGTGACCCTTTCAGATAAAAATAGACTTTCAGATGTTGATGTTTTAGGGGAGAAGAAAAGGTGCACCAAAACAAAAGCAACCAAAAAAGCCCCCCCAAAACCAAACCCAACCCAAACAGTTTAGCTAAAATTCCATTTTCTGCCTGTCAGAAGTGTCTCAATGGGAATGCTCCTGCCATCTGTAACAGTTACCACAGATTTTGCAATAAAGCAGCATGTTCCTAAACTGAGGCTCTGCCTTGCCCCAGACGCTGCTTCACACAGTTTCGGTGTGGGGTCAGCATCCCTCCCTCCTCCCCTCCTGGGGCAGGCCATGGCTCTGGAGGACATTCTTTATGGCTCCCCCTGCAAGCTCCCATCCGGCACACTCCCTGCGCCAAATTATATTTCACATGCACGTCTTAATAACAGCACAGTATGGTCTAAGTTAAAAGCAGCCTTTTAGACCATGTATTCAGCCCTTTGATCGGGCTCAGTTTAGGCTCTTGACACTAACTTCGTTTAGTTTTCTGAGGCTTAACCATTTGCTGTTCCCATCGTTGTTCATAACAGCATTGTTTGTAGGTCACTTGCAGTTTTAAGTGCTAATTGAAGGATCGGATTTCTTCGTGTGTAATTATTTTGTGGTATACGGCTCACTTTAAAACTTCTCTCTTTTTAATATAAAAAGGCTTTTAGGCATAACTATATGGAGAGATATATAAATAATATTAATTTCCCCATTTGCTTCTCTAGCTGTTTTTGCAAGAATGAATGTGGATTAACATTGTTATCCTTTCCTAACAATTATCTTTCGCTACTCTAGCTAGTTTAGTTCTAAAAGACAGAGCCATTGACAAGGGAAAAAAGGGAACCTTCTCAGATTTTTCAGCTCAGCGGTGGTAATGTTGCACTGAACACTAATGAGGGAACCCCCACTGATTTGCCTGCTTTGTGACTTTTCTATTTCATAATTATTTTTAAAACGCAAAACGACATGAGGTAGCCTAGTCATGTCTCTACAACTTCCTGGTAGCTCAGTTCTTACTGCAGATGGCAATTTGTTCTTGTAACATATATGTCTCTCTGACCATTTTCATCTAATTTGTATGGGTTCTACCATTTCCTTTCTCTCTTTCAGGGACCTTGCTGTGTGTGAGCTAGGGGGTGGCATGACATGCTTGGCTGGGCTCATGGTAGGTCTTTTCTCAATTCCAATTCCATTCAGAGGAAGAAACAAAAGGAAAAATGTTCCAGTGCCTCCAACTGCTGGGTCAGAGAACTGTCAACAGCCTCAGCTGCGGTCAAGCTGCAGAGTCTTGAGAGACCTTCTAGATTGACTTGCTTTCGTATCATATTGATTTTATGGTTGCTTCGATGAGCAGAAACATTTTACCTCGGTGTAGTCAATATCTTTTGTTGTGACATTCCAGGCCACGTACGGTCTGTCTTTCATTGCCATAGCCGAAGCTTTTTTTTTTTTTTTTCAGATTATAGTCCCATTTGCTAAGATACAGGAATAGCCTGGCGAATCACAGTTGGAGCACCATGATATAGCTGCTAATGTTTTGCCTGCATTATTACACCAACAAACATGATCCAGAGCTCTCGGTAATTAGATTCTTTTGAATTAGATTGGCCATTCAGGAGAGTCGTTCACCATTCTCTGGGTTCTGAGTCATGTATTCAGGAGATATTATGTAGCAGTGCAGTGCATTAGACAAGTTTTTATGTCTCTACAAATAAAAGCATATTGTTACACTGATTGGCATTTGACAAACCTGTCGCTCTTATACAATGTGTCGAGGTTACAGCCCAATGTGCGAGCATGTCAAAGCTCACAAAAAAATTACCCTTACAAAGCCATCTGCCTGCAATGCAAAGTTATATGAAGGGCATCAGGCAGTCAGACAGAAGCAAGCTGAAAGGCAGAGTGACAGCCTTGTATGATGGCTCTACTAGATAAACAGAAGCCCGCAAATGAAAGCCTCTCAGAATACCATCATCGGCTGTCACAATGCAATTACGGAACAGAATGATAGCAAGATAGAGGCTCCCGCAAATGGAATGATAAAAGTATTGACTGATTTGATTGAATGATTAAAATAATGCAGACATAAAATGAAAAAAGATTGAAGATTGTTACAGAGAAATAGGTGAGGAAGCATGATACTGAAGGCTTGTCACTCCTGTCTTCACTTCCACACAGACAAGCATATTTGCTCATTGTTTGCTGTGCTCTTTTTTTCAGGTTGCTATTTCTGCAGATGTCAAAGAAGTTCTGTTAACTGATGGAAATGAAAAGGCCATCAAAAGTATCCTTATTCAGATAGAAAACTGGTTTGTTGTGCTCATTCCTTTTTACTGGCTGAGTAACAATCGATATAAAGACAGACAGCATGGGGCATATTAAGAAAAAGTCCCCACATAAGTAATTAAAAAACAGATGTGGAATATCTTGAACAGAGCAGCAGCTTCCCCCATAATAAATGCCACATTTTCTCCATTAATTAAAAATGCATGTGTTGGTATAGAGCATGTACAGTAGTAAATATTTGTCTTGTGGTTGAGTGCTGGAAGATTCATGTGTGTATGCTGCACGTTACAGGAGGTGTAGCAGGGAATCAAATCATTAGCTCCCCTTCATGTATCTGGCATAAGAGCTAGGGTTTTTTTCCCACTTTCAGATACTAGCCCCTTAAAACATACCCAGCATTTGTATATTGTCAGAGCTTTTCCAGTGTATGTTGAAATGTTTCATTGTTGGTGCTAAGTTATAACTGCCTACAAATTATCCATTTGGTCTGCTTAATCAATTACCAATTTATCATTATTTCTCCTGATGTAAGATTGCAAAACTCCTCTGTCCCTTGTAGAAAGTATTTCATTGTATTTCTTATATTAGAATAAATTGCTATTATGCCCTTCTAATATGAACATATAGTTCAGAAAATTGAACTGGACTTCGGCTAAGCAGGAGAATGAGTGAGCATAATTTGTGGCCACATTAAATATCAGCACAGAACAAGAACAGATATATACAGTGAATACTAATAGCCCTTAGAAATTGAGAGGAAAAAAAGGAAGATATCTGTTTGCATTTGTTCCTTGATAATCTTTCCATTTACATTTTAAGGAAGGCTAATTTTTCAGGTTTTGCCCTCTGCAGCATCAGAATTATTTCTATTTGAGTTTTGTATGTATTTGAGAGTTAACATAGTGAGTACTTAGTAAAAAAAAAAAAAAGTTGAACTAATCTGTGGCTTAAATAAATTGCAGTTGCTGATGCCTGTTAAAACAGGAGACATTTCAGTGCAATAATATTAGCTACTACCTTTAAAAAAGACTTTCTCTGAGGTAACTGAGGTAACTGTAACTGCTGACAACACTTGAACAATTTCATGTTAAAAACAGTCAATCCTAGATCATATCTGTTAAAACTTGAAGTAAGCCTGCTAAAAGTCTCTTTTTTCTTGAAAAGGCAAGTTCTCACCTGTGTTCCAGGGATTCTTATTTTGTTAAATTCTAGCGTGTTAGTCTTGTGTCTTGAGGAGGAAGTATTCATTATTCTGTGTATTTTAATCAATGCCACCCCTTCCAATCTTTCTTCCATGTAATTATGAAGGTAAAAAATGTGGGAGAAAAGAAGTGTTTCAAAACTCACCTAACAAAACAAACTCATGTTGTATAGAAGCATAGCTGTTTAACAAAAGGTCATTTTACCCACAAAAAGCTTCAGGTGGGCTCAGTAATCATCAAGTCAGCAAATGTCTTGCATAGCAGATTCCATAAACATACCTGAACTTTTTTGAAATATAGAAGACTTTTATAACAAGGGAAATTGGCGAGTGCTAAAATATTCACTCAGTCTTTGAAATTAAACAAATAAAAGTGGTTTTATTCCTGAAAAATATACTGTTAATGTTATCTAATTATCACACCTTAGTTTTTCACAATATGTTTTAGAAATGTCTTCTGTTCCCAAAAGTCTTACAAGAGGTCTTCATCTGTATTCACTCAGTGAATCCCTTTCAGGGAAGCGATTGGTGGACGGCTCTAACAGGAATTTATTTTTCTTTTTTAACATTTGGTGCTCAGAAGGCTCAGCATTCAAAGTGCTTTTATTGTGTTGGATTTTACAATGGGCTTAATATTAGCAGGGTGCCAAAGTGCAGCAGGCTAAGAACTTTACCATGTAGGTGAAATGTATTCTTGAAAGTGCACATAGTAAAATTTATGTTGCATTTTGTATGGTTTATAGACTTCAGTAGTAATTTTATGATCTGTCTTGTAGTAATTTTCTTTTGCACTCTTTTCTATAGTGACTGGCTGTAATAGAAGTTTAGGCTAAATTTAGATCTGTTTCAGCCACACCAGACTCACTGAAATCAGTATAGAATTTTAGGTGTAACTAGAAATAGCATTTGCCCCAAGTGCCACTGACTACAAATGATTTATTTTTTCTAGTTCTTATTATTGCTGATGGTATTTTTTAATTGTTTAACATACCAAATTAAGGTAATGTGGGATAAAATACTGTTTTCTTTTCTGGATTCTGCTCTTCAGGAATAGTTAATGCCTAGTATTATGTTTTTTATGTAGGTATTATAGATTAAAATAATCTTGTTTTAAAATTACTGTTTACATCTTCCCTTTAAATTTCTTAGGAAGCTTAAATTACATGCCAGTCATACTATAATATCCAAAAATTACTTTCCAAAAAGTAAAACTGGTTGTCAACAAAAAAGAAAAAAATCCCTGTCAGAAGCCAGGAAATCACCAAGCAAGCCTGCTAATTATTCTTAATGGGCAAGATGAGCACATTAAGAAACAAATGAATACATCAGTGAAATGTAATTGAAAATCGACCTGGCAATAGTGCATTGCATCTGAGAATCTGCCTTTGTATTATCAACATCATCATAATTATTGTTGTTTTTGTTGTTGCTATCACGATTCAGTGAGCATAACTAACAGCTTTGCTTTGTGAAATCTCAAGCTTTTGAGGATTTGATTTTTCTTTTAATTTTTGTCATGCTTCCTATTAGTCTCCATTTCATACTGCCACATAAAGTATTCACTCTGTAAGTTTTCAGTATCTATATTAGGATATGGTATTGAAATGTTAGAAGTTAAAAAAATCTTACAAATTAGTCAATTTCAAATAATTGTTGTCATTCTAACCCTCTCACTGTGAAATATATTGCTATATTTTATATTAATCAATGATCTTATGTATGATATTTATGGAGGTTTTTAAAAGGACATTATTATTTGAGTTGCTAGACCGTTTAAAAGACTTCCCTCTAACTCCTTTTGCTTATCATGAGCAGGTTTTAATTGATTAAATAGATCATTTATATTGCAAAATCAATAAAATAAAGACAGATGTTACGCCTTTTGCCACCTTGTTCAGAACTATATTGTTGATTTATTGTGTTTTATCTAAGTTCTTTCAGTATCATTTAAATAAGGAAAGTGTTAGGATTAAAAATACAGACATTTCAAATGAATAAGAAAGATATACATGGGCAAAGTTATCAGATTCATCCCCCGTTGTAATTTTGGGTGATAGGCATTCGGATACGAGTTTTCCAACTTAGCTAAAATCTGTGATGTAAGTCAATCACGAACACCAAATTTTATTTCCTCAAAGCACTGGAAGGATCTTTACTCACTTTGACATGTCCAAATCCAAGGATGAGGTTCATTTTAGTAAAAATTGTCTCCTGTTTCAGAGAGGCTGTGTACATTCTGCCTTAGCCCTGTTTCACAGCACACACTGGTGACTTGAACTACTGTCTGAAAGCATCAATAATACAAAACATTGTTGCAGTGCACTATAATGGCCATTAAAATACAGTGTATGGATCTTTCAACAGTCCTGGGAAATTTAGGTTAGAAGGGTCATGTTTAGCCTGAATGCCCGAAGACATGGGCTTATAAATTATTTAAAAAAGCTAATGTTAACATGTTTATAACCATTATTAATAGTTTTGCTCAGTTATATAATTTAAGTGCAGTGTAGCTAATTTATCAACAACGTTATTTCTGCCCCTACTTAAAAGTAGCAGGCTTTGCTCATGGAGCTATTTATGCCTTCCTTTTGCTGCACAGGTATAGACCATTCATTTGCTACTCCTCATACTGCGAAAAAGATTTAAAAGGCACATCTAAAGTACAGAGATTTGTTTAAACCAGTTTTCTGTCATTCCATTTCTAGTTTTTGACTTCACAAACTTCACTAGTTGTCTTTTCCAGTGTTTAGATAGAGGCTTTCCTGAAATAACTTTTCTTAAATAACCAACTCTGTTAGGAAGGCCAATTATGTGATTTCAGCAAAGCAAAGAAAAAGATATAGCAAAGCAAAGAAAAAGATATATCAGTGATATTTCAAATTAGCCTGACTCTCACATTCAATTTTCTTATAAGAGCATTTTTGAAAGCTCTGACATATTTTGTGGACCTAGAAACATCCTCCTAACTAGCGTCAGATTTCCCATACCTGAAATAAAAAAAGAGGGATCTTTTACATCTTTACCAAAAATGTCTGTTTAAGATAATTATTTACATTTGAAAGTGAACCATTCAGATATGTATGGATTAACACTGAGTAACAATTAATATTCTCATAGTTTTCACTTACTTGCTACACCTTTTCCATCCAGTGGCTTCTCACTAACTACAAATGACTGATTATAAAGGTTATCTATCTAGCCATAGATGACTGGGCTCAGCTCCACCAGAAACTTTTCCTTGATAGCCCTTGCTTTAACCTGCCTGAATGGCAACCCAAATTTGTGACCTGAACATCCAAACCACAAGAAGCTGAGACAAGGCTGAGGTACTGTTGTGGTATCTAAGGGGAAGAAAAGGCATTTGTTGCTTTGCGTTCTTTTAAGGTGGTTCCAAACCATTCTCAGGAAAGCAAATGGACTGGAAACTCCTTTGCCTGTAGGTTAAGGTGCTCCTGTTGTGTATTGGATTCACCCAGACAGAGCCAGGAACATAGGTGTGTGTCTTGTGGGTAGGTTCTCAAAATGCATAAGCCTCCAAAATCTCAGCATTGGGTATAGTGATAACAGTGAAAAGTGAAAAGCAGCACAAACTAAACTGGACACTAGTGGTTGTGTGAAAAAATTCCAGTTCTCCGTGGTTGTATTTCTTATATTTGTGAATAGTTGCCTTTAAATATATCTGAAGTATGGGACATTTTTTTTTCACTTCCCTGTATAGCTACAGGGCTAGAAATTCCTTAAATGAAAGAGTAAATAGAGGTAAGAAACTATAGCAAATTGCTGCATAGATATATGGCTGATGTGCTGGAGTAGCAGTATAAAATGTATGCATCTGAAAAAAGATTGTCTATTAGCACAGATTAAAGAAGAGCAAACAGATAAGAACGTTACGAAGGCATTAGAAATGGAAAAGAGTTGGGCTTATTATTTTTATTATTGCTCTGGTTTTGTAGATAATTCTTAACAATTACACTACAGATGTAAATGAGATCATCACAAGAAACCAAAATGCTGGAGTATTTAAGGCTCAGAAAGTGTCAAGCCGGTAAGATTCTACTAAACTTTTTTACTGATTCTTGCATGTACTTCTGTATTAATGTAGATGTGAAATGTATGCAAAAATGTGAAAGTGTGACCTGTGTTACTGATGCTGACACAGGTGTATATATAATGCAAGTAGGTAAGTGATGCAAGACAGAAATTTAGAAGTACTAAAAAAATTTAGGAAATACAGTATGATTAACCTTGATGACATAACTTCTCTTTCCTTTGTATTTTTTTAATATACTCTATGTCTTTTCAATCTGTGATTTACTGCATGGTTGAAATTTGGCTGCTTTCGAGTCAACACTACCTATTGTACTGAAAATGGGATTTGAAATGAATGTATCTAAATCTCTGGCAGATTTCATTTTTAATAGCTCTGAGAATTCAGGGTGGCAACAAATCCCATTTACCCCTGAGGAAGATGTTGTTGGAGCATCCATGAGAGTTTTTTTGGTCATCCTGTCTGTGTGATTGTTATTGTGTTGTCACTGCGAGGACAGATGGGGAGCATGGGAACCAAGCACATTCATCTCTTGCAGTACTTTAAAAGTAAATTATAAAGCACTTCATATTCGTGGTATAAGGTTAAGAATTAGAAAATGGTTACCCAAAAGCAAATAGTACATGCTTATTTGTGTGTCTAATTTTTTTTTTTTTTATGAGTCACATTGCAGAAGGGCACTCAGTCCTTCTAAAATGACAAAAGTAAGACTGAAAAAGGGCTGAGAAAGGCAAAGTGTTAATGTAGAATAAGCTTACTCACATAGAGGGTTAAACCCATACAATTTTAATGGCTATCATTCACGTCATTTAACCCTATGCCTATGTAGCCATTCTGTGTAGAGAAGTTCGTTTAAGTGAGCACTTAGGGCTAGAAAAATTCTGCCTTCATTAGGGTGTGTGTGCATATAACTTAGAGGTACATCTCTGCATCCTAATAAGAGCCCGCCAAGTAGACAAAGGCCATGTGGATCCCAGGAATGGTCTTTCAGGTTCCATATTCTGAACACCTCTTGTGAGCAGCCTCAGACACTCTGCTGTGGAGAGGCTCTGTGCTGTGTCCATCCAGAAGCTTAGATTTTTTTAGATTTCCAATTGCACTATACTTCATGTGAGATTTCAGATTTCATCCCTTGTCAAGACTTCAGACCTGGTCTTTTAGATATCAATCAAAAGCACATTTTCTACCCTGTCCTCATTTACATTTATCTAATGCTTAAGGTCATTTGTGATCATTTGAGTGTATTTCAGCATATGGAATCAGTGAATAATAGATTTCAGCCTCACGCTGTGAAGAAAGATTGTGTTTTTACAAGACATGATGTTGTTTACTGGGTGTTAATAATCACTAATTAATAAACATATCTAGACGTCGTAAAATGTTGCATTTTAAGGAGTGAAAATGTCAAGTGTTTAACTTCTTGAGTGCAACAGCATTTGAGGCCTTATTTGCATAAATAAAATAATTAAATTACAAAATTTTGTTAAGTACTATATGAAAACATAAGACTCGTAATAAACACTTGGTTTTTAATTCTACATTCTTAAGGCCTTTGCAGATATGTTGTAATAGTATAAAGTTTTATAAAATAAGTATTCAAATGACTCTCTAATGGATTGATCAGTCCTTCAGATTCAGTAATGACATGTGACGCAGTAACAAAGTGATATGATCCTTTCTTAATGCCTTGAAGGAACTGAAAGCCTGATGTAAAGTCTGAAGTATTACTGTAACCTTGATTCACTTTTCCTGCTGATGAAAACCTTAGTTACATAATGGTTATGGAGAGAAAAAAAAGGAGGAAAAAAACCCACAAGAAAATGAAGAGAATGTAGCATTTTGGAGGGAAAAACACGACACTGGCGTGCAAAGTGACTTTCAGTAACTTCTTTTATATTGATCAGATCTTGCAGGCAGATGAATATAGTGATGTATGTAAATGACTTAGTGAGCATTAATTTAACCTGGAGAAGGCATGGTTTTTGCTCTAAAGTGTCACTTAGACAGTGTCCAGTATTGCAACTTCACAGTGGCCAGTGCAAAGTTAGAAGATCCTTTCCATATAAAAGATAATTCAGAATAGACCGTTCTCACAGCGCCTTCATCTTATGTCAGGATCTTGCACTCTTTTCCTTGCACGGGAGCAGAAATTATCAGTATGAGAGTCAGTTTGTGACTCTTCTGGATATTTAAGTCTATGCTTGGAAAACATGCCAAAACATGTATGGAACAAAAAGGAACAATCCGGTATCAGCCAAGAGAAGTTAGATTAGGACAACCTGCCATACATTTATTTATTTAGATTTATACAAAATGCAGTAAATGAGCACTTATCTAGCCCTCTGCCAACTCTTAATTATTGTTTAAAAATACGGTAATATAAGCCAAACTGGCAGTTTGTCATATTATGTGTTATATTGTAATAATAGATATTCAGTAAACAGTTTACTTTGCAGTGGGTATACAATTCTATTTGATTTTTATTTTTCATGCATATGCTCAGGATTTCTTGCTTATGTTTACTAGAAATAGGTACAGTAATACCGTCAAGTTACTAGTAAAGTCTTGCCATAGTGAAGAGTATTAATACCATGTATGGGTTTAACAATTTTATTTTTTTCACAATTCAAAAATTATCCATAAATCGTTTTGTTTACTGTATAGCTTAGGATATGATCTATCCTGATAGGATTCTTTGTACTATCAGCTGTTATTGGCTTGACATGCATTATATCATTGTTTTAACATGTCCACCGATCATTAAATTAGCAATAACAAAGTCAAGGAATCCCTGCTCTTTGTCTTCTATTTGTTTTAAATGGGAAATCTTCCTGAAACAGCTGTTTGGGTAGTAGAAGTTTGAAAAATCGGTGTTATTACAAATGTCATAATGGAAAAACTTTACCGAAGAGGAAGGCTTGCAATATATCCTGCAGGTTGACAGACTCAGTCTATCCTACCGACTAGGGCATTTGTTCTTCCTTCAGATTCCCTTGTCTGAGAACATGGAAACCTGTTAAGAACAAAAGTTGTGTTCTAATTGCTGATCTGGGACCTGTGGAGTTTTAGCTGTGGACAAGTCTATTGTTTTGCTAAGAGTTGCCTCAGAGAGATTACTTTTCACATGAGGATGTAAACAAGGACATGTAACATCAAGCCAGTAAGAGAAATGCTTGTGGCAGTGCACCTTTTGATCTGATTAGTAATAGCATATCATATACCCTTTATTCATTCCACAGTCATGTTTACAACCCACATCAAGAATGAATGACCATGTAACCAAAAGGGACAATTCCTTCTGCTTAAAGATTAACAGATAGGTTATAATTTTATCAGAGATTTTAGTATTCCTTACCAATGTAATGCAACTACAAACATTCAGAACTAAATCTATAATGAAAAAAAGTCTTCGAAAATACTGAATGGCATCCAGCATAATAGTGGATGAGGTCTCAATGATAGAGCACTGAACTATATTGTGCTGATTCTGTTCTTGTATTAGTTGCCTCTTTATAATTGCAAAGGTGAATATTTTACCTTACTGCAATGTTCTTCAAATATGTCAAACTGATTAACCTTTCTGATTTCAACTGTTCATGTAGCAGGTTCCATCAATGTGGAATAGACTTAATAAAGACTCTCTCTCTGTTTTCATTCATCAAAATCACCTAAGTGTTGGTGAATTCAAACTTCTTGAGAACATTTTATTGAATTTGCTGTGTTTGTCACCTTAGCAACCCTAAAGGAATCCCTTTCTTCCAACTACTTTTCCAGTCTCCTCAAGTAACACTCTTGCATGACAGCATCTGTTGGTAAGGAGGAAGCTGCCAAAAGGAACATTTCCTGCTTTTTGGGTAGAAAGAAAAGGCTGCTGCTTCCTGCTCACTTAATTTGATCACTTCATGTATATGTGGGAAGAACGGTATGTGTGCTCATGTCCATTCTGAAGTTGTAGTTCTTTATCACAGAAAACTCAGATGCAAAGCATTCCACGCCCCTGATCATACTTGCCCTGCTCTGTATCTTTTTCAGTTTCAATCTACTTATTTTTAGATGACTGTGACCAGTACTGCATTCAAAGTGTGCATAAATAGGTATATGTAGTGGAATAATTACGCTTTTTGTTCCGTTTCTAAAAATGCCTAACAGTGATTTGCTTTTTTCACTGCAGTTGAGCACAGAGCTAATAGTTTCATGACACTGTCTGTCACAACATCAGGAGCTTTCCGGTGATGGTCAGTTTGGAGACCTTCATTTTCTATATCAAGTGAGAATTATTTTTCCATTGTGCACTTTGCATTCATCCGCACTGAATTTCATCTGTCATTTTATTGTCCAATTGCTCAGTTTCATCCTTGTGCAATCCTTCACAGTCTGCTCTTTTCCTTACTATCTTGAATGACTTCTTAACATCAGCAGACTTTGCCACCTCGGTGCTCATCTCTTGTAAACATTTTGAATAGAACATGTCCCAGGGGAACTCTGCTGATTACGTCCCTCCACTGTGAGAACTGACCATTTGCTACTACCCTGTTCCCTGTCTTTTGTTCTATTATTTAGCCATGTCAGGACTCTTCTTCAGTGACAGTCTATTTTCCTAGAATGTTGATAGTGAGGGTGTTTGCCAATAGCTTTTTGGAATCAGCGGCAGGCTGTCTTACCCAGATGGCCCTTATCTGAATACTTGTTAACGCCTTTGAAGGGCTCGAGATTTATAAAACCGGGCTTCCTTTTACAGAAGACGTATCAAAAAAGGCTTCTGTGGTGAAACATCTTCCGTTTCTTCTACAGTGAAGTGAATATTTTGCACTGATGCAAAGAATTAATTTCACCTCTCTGAAATGTTCTTATTCTCTGTGAGTGCCCATTCTGTATCCCAGTTATCAGCTGGCAGGACAAAAGGAAGAGTTCACTTATTTTTGACATGCCTGATTTTATTATTATATTTAATTTTGCAGGTTTGTGATTCTTTCTTCAGTTGGGTGCAACTTCAGCTTTTGGAGGAATAATCGAATAATCTTTTATACCATTTAACCATACCAGCTGACTTTCACAAACCTCCAAGCCTCTCCTATTTGTGTATTTCACACAGTTGTGTTGACTTAATAAAGAATATTTTAAATGGCATTGTAGCTTTGTCTGTCTTCTTTATGAGGCCAGATAAGAATACATAAGGAGGAAAAATTTAAAAGTTACCAAGCTTTCTAAAAAAATGTCTATGAGTTTGGAATAACAGGGAAAAAAGTAAGGTATAAAAGTATCACATTGCATAATTTTAAATCATTCTTCCTCAG
Source organism: Pachycephala philippinensis (assembly GCA_013397055.1). NCBI lineage: Eukaryota > Metazoa > Chordata > Aves > Passeriformes > Pachycephala > Pachycephala philippinensis. The sequence goes on along the minus strand of VWZT01003946.1, from coordinate 378,260 downwards.
ATCTTTGACTATTTCATGATGGCCTCCTCTTAGCTTAAAAAACTTGCTCTTGGTAAAACTATTCCTCTTGTACTCTCTTGGGCTGCACAAAAAGATTAGAGGGAGAACACTGATGTGAGAAGGTTTAGATCTTTCTTCCTAGGGCTTTAAAGGAAGATGTCCTTGAGATGTTAGAATCAAAGATTATTTGTTCAGTTCCTTTTTTGTATCCATCATTTCAGCCACCTTCTACGTTATTTCCTGGTTTATGTTGTTACCATTGTACCTTTATCTACCCTTGTCTACCTTGGCTTTACATTAGTAGGCAGTCATCAAATGCATCTTACACACTTTCAGTAGGTTCTGTCCTCCACAGGCACTCTGGACTAATCTTTGCCATGACAAACTTTAAATTTTGACAAAATGATGTTTACAGTGTTGTCTTTGTTTATTTGATTAATACTCAGTTAATAGTTATTCAAACGTTAACCAAGGATGCTGAAAATGGATGAGGTTCAGGAAAGGGGCAGAAGAGTGAAACAGGGTTTGGAAGTGAGAGAGTTAAAGAGCTCCATTTACTTGTCAAAGAAATTACTTGATTGTTAAGAAATTAATTGATTTTGATCTGAAAGTCTCATGTGAAGAAAAAAAATCTGTAATAGAAGATCAGTCTTTAATCTAGTTTGCAAGTACCTAACAAGATATAGAAATTGAAGCTAGGCAAATTCAGTCTACAAAAAAATGAGATTTGACAGAATGATAATACATTAGAACATCTTTCCTGGCGAAGTGATAGTTCACTTAAGCAGTGAATGTGTTTGAATCTTTCTGAAACACATGTATTAATTTCCTGAGATATGTGGGCTTGATACAGAAATTTGAAATCTTGGATGTTTATTGTGGTCCCTTCTGCCCTGAGAATTTAAACACCTGTGAACTACATTGTCTCTGCTGCTTTTAATTCTTCCTCCATTCAGTCCTTCTGGACCTGCCTTGTTCACTTCACATTCTTGGGTTTTTTTCTTCTGATTCCCTTGATTATCCTTCCCATGGGTAGATTATTTTCCATAAAGCAAGAAACTTCCTTCATATTTTTACACAAGTCTGATCCTGTTGGTACAGTTGTGTCCTATGTGCTTCTGCTGTCTTGCACTTTGAAATTATGTGGTTTTTTTATACCGTATAATTCTGAATTAGAATTTGAGAACCATCAAATTTTTTTTCCAAACGTACTGCACGGCCCTTGCTAAAAACAGTAGTCAGTTTCCAAATAAAGGCTGATTTAGATTGTATGGGTACCGAGGAGCGATGTGAAAAGGCAAATTCACAAACACCACTGGTATTTTTTTATTAATGTCTTTTTCATACAAGATATTCTCACTTCTTTTAAATAAATAGCCACATTTGTGCTGAATGTTGGCTTGTGATGTGTCTACAAAATGAAAAAAATTATTCTACAACAGTTGTATTTACATGCAGTGCATTAATTATGTCCCAAAAACTTAGTAGCTTTTGATACACAGCAAATGTGTGTTAGGACTGTTAGTTTTGAAGACAAAGCTGTAATGTTCCCATCTGAATTTTAGCAAAATATGTTGTACAAAATAAGAGAGAGAAAATATGTTCTTAGAATAAGGAATAAGGCAAGTGTGTAACTTTATAACACACTTTTTGAAAGGAACTTTTAGGCAGGAAAACCTAGATAGGATCATGGAATCATAGAATATCTCAAGTTTGAAGAGGCCCATGGTTGGGTGTGGTGGTTTTTTTTCTTCTTTTATATTACCATATTAATGTGATGAGGTTTCATCACGAATTGTTGTACCAGATATTGTATAAACACAGAGCAAAAAGGCAGCTTGTGTTAGAGAATCTGTGATCTAAGACCAGAAATAGATATGGTGAGGAAGGATAATAAGGATAACTGAAGTCAGCATGAGAGGCAGAGCTGGAGGCACAAGAGCCTCTTCTTAGTTTTTGTAGGTGCTATTTTAAAGGACAGTTTCAAGGATAATGGAGCGAGTTTGTGAATGTTGTGGATAATGTAGTGGAAGAAAATTGTACAGGTGCTTGCTTGAAAAGTTAAGTGGAAGATGTAGACTGACGTTAGGACTGATTAAAGGAGGGACTTTTGCTTTCAATATTGAATGAGAGATAAAAAATAGGGAGGTGAACTGCTATGAAGCATTTGGAAACGACAACTTGCAACTTACCTGGAGGAGTACAGAGAAAGATGACAAGATCAGGGTTGTAGGCAAGAAAAACAACCTTTGCAGTAGTCTGCTGAATAAATATTACTATGACAATCCTGCATTTTCCAAGAGCAGAGGGAACATTATTGTGATGCTTAGATGTAAGCAATGATGACATGGTCAAAAGGTTGCGTGGACTGGATAAGAAACTTCTTAGAGATACTATGCAGAGAGAATAAGCGGCATAGCTAAATTATGCAGATACAGAGAAAGGTCTAAGATAAGCCTAGATTACAGACTAGAATTAATGGTTACATCCAAGGGAATCCATAAAATGTGGTTACAATGCCTTGTGGTACTTCAGATGCAGTGAGCTTCTCACTCACTGAGGCTCTGAAAAATAATGAATTAAGGGTCTGTATGCACAGTATGAAGTAGAGAAATGAGTAGATTTTTAGCTTTTATGGATGAGATAGCCCAGAAACAAAATTCAGAGGAAGAAAATGTTCAGGTAGAACATTGTGAAATTATCAGAAATGTGGGAAATGTTTGAAGATAATCTTGAGAAGAGCACATTTTAAAAATTGTAAGACAATTAAAAGAACCCAAGCAGGAAACAGTGGAATTAAGAAAAGAATAAGATTTTATTTGGTTTAGGAGAGAAGAAATGTCCAGGAGACTGAGGATAAAGTGCAGATATTAAGCCTAGCTGAGAAAAATCATTAGTATACTTTGACAAGAGCAGATAAGTGACATGGAAGTTGCCAAAACCTGCAAGGACATTGTTAGATGAATGTGTCCATTGACAGTTGTAAATATCACATTAGAGATGCTTAGAAATATAAGAGGAAAGGAAAAATGGTTGTACCTGTGGTTTAAAGCTTAACTTTGGTCCCTTCAAACCAGATACGCACTGTAGGGAATAAGATAATGGATAAGAATACAAAGCAAAGTGAGGCAGTGAAAGTAAGAAAGGCAGAAGGAGAAGGAAGGCGGAGAAATGAGAGCAGCCTTGTGAGAATATATTAAGAAAGATGGGGAAATTATAGTAGACAAATTTGCAAGATTCCTCAGAGGAGTTGTAATGATAGGTGTACACATTGCCACTATCACTAGACTAAAATCCATCTTCTTGATCTTTATACAAAACTAAGGAATCTCAAATTGAGATCAAGGTGCGGAGGAACATCCTGATGATGCCTTTTGTTAATGTGTTAATGAACTTGGTTGCTTAATGTCATAGAAAAAGTCATATAAGCCTCCAGACAAAATCTTTTACTTGAACCTGTATACTTTCCAATGATAATGCTTTTCAAAGATTGAAACTTAAATTAAAATATGAAAAGAAGAGGTGGGTAGATAGGGATTCTTGGTAGCTGTTCATCTGCTAATTGGGACTATTTTTTTAATCCTTATTAAAACTACTAATACATTTTGAAGCAAGTCAGGCTTTTGTGTCTTTTGTCCTTTTTTCTAATTTTGAATTTTTGTCTTTATCTGCGCAACTACTTATCTGCTAATTTGAGAGCTACTGTAGCTTGTGCCATTCATCACTAGAACATCTCAGAGGGTCTTGGAAATGTTTCAAGTTTTAACAATCAGAGACTTAACCTGTTTTTTCTCATGTAAGTTACCTGCCTAGACACACTAGGAAGACAAACACTGAATAACAGAAGTTGAATAATAATAGTAATGAAGAATTTTGCATGAGAAATAAAACCTGGTAAAATCAGGTCTTTTGTTGTAGATTGCTGAGATACTTTACTAGTGTAAGGGAAAGAGTGTCGACATTTGTCAGGCTATCCTCCATAAATTAGAATTACTGTACAGGGGAAGCCTTGGCTGCTGTAACTATCCCTGCAACATTAGCTATTTTATTATGTTTTTTTTTTTTTTTTCTCTGTAATACATGGGGCTATTTGGGGGTACATTTATGTATTTTTAGTCTCTTATTTTCTTACTTGATCTTTATGTTCTATTATCAGAATTCTTATGTCCTAACTTAATCACATTTTCTGGCTTACTTGTCAATTGAAATAGAAAACCAGGGGGAAGAAGGAAGAATTTCTTTGATTGTGTTGTGTGTTGTTTGGGGTTTTTTTTAAATGAATTTGTTTCAGAATTCTTCAGAATGGTAGAAGGTTGACAGCCTAGGAAACTAAAGCATCAGTACATCTTTTCTCAGACTACTTTAATAGTATGCTTTATCCCTGACCTGGAGAAGCCACCTCTGCATGTGAGAGAATGGTTCATTTTCCATGACTCAGTCAGTCCTTGTCCTTTTTGCTAGGACTACCATCAAGATTGCTAATTATAGTAATAGGTTTGTGACATGGGTACTTTTCCTCTGAAAACCAGTCAAATTCATTTGATACAGGCCATAAGTCGGCCAATAGTGGGTACGAGGTTTCAGCCACCATCACTTTAACCAAAGTAGTAGGTGAACAGTGCAGGAGTGTTCTTCTCTTGCATCCTGTTTCATTTTTAGTGTTCTTCTTGTAGCCCAAAAGAGCTCCCAGCTGTTTTATATTTCCATTGCATCTCGGACCCTTTTCTGCTGAAATTCAGTTGTCTATTTTCAGTTGTAAGAAACTAAACCTGCATGAGTTAAATAAGCCAGTACAAAATAATGTCGAGTGGGCTTTACACAGCCTTAAACATGTTGATTTGTTGGTTTGTTTAGGTTTTTTTACAAAAAAAAAAAAAAAAAGCACTGAAGGAACGGCTTGGACAGAAACATAGAGTAAAGCCCATTTCTCAAATTTACAATGTAATTTCAGTTCTTAGTACTGTAGCACCTTCCCTCAAAAGAAAGGCATAAAAATATTATTGCTTCAAAGCTTACTTTGCTGGAAGAAAAGTGACTTTAGAAAAAATGTGGCTTATGTAAACTGATTTAGTATCACTGGAAAGGAACAAGAGGAAAGTACTAACTAGGTTTGCATTTTCTTCATGTTGGCACTCAACATGATACTGGTGATGTAACAGACATTTTGTGGTGTGGAATTTTTATATATATTTCTACTTTTTTAAAGGAAATTTTTTAAAACCTGAGATTTTTCAGATTTCCATTGCTACCACTTTTCTGGATTTCCTAGCAATGTTGTTTTTTTTTTAAATGGAAATGCAATCAGCCCTTACTTCATGGTGCCTTTAGTATTTCTTTCAGGTCTGACCACTAAGTCCAAGAGTCACATCCTCAGTAATCTGTGAAAAATTTTTCCTCACCCCCTTACTACATATAGATATATGCATTTAGCTACACGTCTTTACCTGTTTCAGGATTGTTTTACAGTGGATTTTTCTGTACTTTATAGTCAGGAATTGCATTCGGACTACAAAATTTTTTGGGGCTAGTTGATGGCATTTATACAAGTCTGATTCACCGCTTTCCTTAGCACTAGAACTCAAAACAGCTGATTCAGAACCAGGCTGGTTCTGACATCAGTGTTAATGACGGAATAGTGCCGACTCTGAACGGAATTAATTCTGATTCCCGGATATGCAGAGACATGTCTGCTTTACAGGTGCAGGTGCAGATGTTTGACTGCAGCTCCTGCAAATCTGTGGAAGCAGGTATCAGTGGAGATAGGGTAGCCCTGAGTTAGCCACTGAAACTGTTTTGGAGGTTGCAGCCAGTACTGCATTTGACATCCCTGGCTGTGCCTCCCTCACTAGTCATGCTTGCACTTAGCTAAAGATAGCATGGATAAATACATACAGCCTGTAGTTCCATCTCTCCCACCAGTGTGCATACATCCTGAGTCAGACCAGGATGAGTCCCACTAGTGTTTATTTTTTTTACAAATTATATTTGGTTTATATGGCGATTTCCCCACAGGAATAAAGATTTTCCTGTACTTTTGGAAAATTTATGGCAAAGTTCATTTTAAATTTGTAAATTTGTCATTGGCCTTTGCATAATTATGATATCTTCATGAATGCAGCTGTTCTGAAGCTGGAGACCAAAAGCAGCCCTTGTAGTAGATCAGAAAAAGGGAGAAAGATTGGCTTGTGGATGGATGTGGGGCCCTTAGCTCACTCCTTTTAACAATACAGATGCCAGTCATGTTGCACCACTGCTTATACTCCTGGCAACTCATCAATTCCATATGTTGCTCAGCACTTTGGTTTATGAGCTTTTAGCTCCCCACACAAACTCCTCTGTGCCTACAAACGTGTGCACAGAAAATGCTGTGTTTTAGGCGCCCAGCAGAAACCTGACAGTAACATGAGGGAGGGTGGTTGGGTTTTGGTTTTTTTTGCAGGAGGAGGCACCTGTGCTTCCTTCCCAACTGCATGTGTGAAGTATAGTAAATATATAGGTTAAAAAAATCATAATTCAAATCTCTATAGTGGTACTGATCAGATCTCTGTTTCTGTAGCAATGAGAACCAAAGGTGGCCTTTTAAGACTCACAGTTCTTCTACCAATTTCCAGTTCTGCTTCAGGATTCTTAAAGTATTAGAGTGCGTGCTTTAAACCCACAAAACTTACCTTTACCTAATTTTCACCATTCTAACCTAAGTTTCCACGGAAACAGGGTTGAAAAAGCTGCTGGTAGCCAGCAGGCAGCCAGCAGCTGAGAGTGAGAACTCTCCTTTGTCACTTTCCACTACTGGATGCCTGCTGCGTGCCAGTGTGCAAAGCTACCTAGGCTTCTAAAATCTGGATTACTTTCAATTTGAGGGGGAAAAATTAAATTAATCTACTCTTTTCTGTCTTTGGATTGTCACAGTAAATTCCAGGAGGGCAAATGGGCTAATGAGTCCTGATCTGTTCAGTTACATTGAGCCCCACACAATCAAAGCTTTCCCAACCAACTGGGCATTTCCTTTCATAATTTCCATATTTTAAAAGTGTTCTGTCTCAAATTTTGTGTCTGTGCATATGTACATGCATATTGTGGTACCTTAATTCTTTATGGCCTTGTACCTATTTATCTAGATATTTACGAGCCTTTTTTGCATACAGCATAGTCAATGTACAAAATTCCCTTTTTTCTTGTATACTTAAGGAACATTTCTGAATGAACACATTATAAACTGATCCTTGGTTAAATATTAGGAGTAGGATGTGAATGGAGATGGCTTTTAACCAGAAGTAGATTATAGCTGCGGGAAGACTAAAGGGTCTATTTGGTCAAGACTCATACAAAACTGAGATAAGCATGCACAACCTGACAAGATCAGATTAGACCCTTCCCCCACAAGTGCTTTTGCCATAAATATTTATCTGCTTTCTATTATAAATAACCAGGAAATGAAAAAGGATAGATTCCTTTTTTTAAAATAGCCTAGAAATAGAAATGCAGCTTCAAATGTTCGGGGTAATGATATTTAAAGTATGCAGTAAATTCCAATACTAGCTGCTATTTTTTAGATGGGAGCAAAGTACTGAAATTCCTTGTGGCAGCTACATAAATCGGCAGCATTTATAAACAAAGAAGAACTTTGTACATATGTGAATTTTTGCCTACTACTGGGTATCTTAGAATTAAATAGCTTATCACCTATGAGAGAATAGGTGTTGACAGAGTCAGCACTGCTGTATTTTTAAGCTTGCTGGAGACGACATAGCTGGCATTGAAGTTAAGCTTGGCATTTTTTCACCCTGTCTCTCCTCCCTCCAGCCCAAGTGAATGCTCACTTCATCAATGAGAAACACAAGTGAATTGCCTGCCAGATGTAACAGAGATCCATGAATTCACATCTATTCTGCAGATTTGTGCTTCATTCAGATTGTTGATACTTTGACTTCACTTCCTAATGCATAATGTTAAGGGGTAAAAATCTGAAGCTGTGCATGTGCCACTAATTCAGAAAGGCACATTTGTTGGTGATCCACTCATCAGAACCTGAGTGGATTGCGTTTCTGTTGTAATAAAAAATAGCTCTTTAGCTTTGAGATTTAAAACCCTGAAAATGTACAGAATAAGATTTTTACATTCATCTTTGAAAGTAACGAGTTTGCACTTTTAAAAACACTTCTGTGTCACATAAGAATAATATTAATACTTTAAAAATCTCAAGATGAAAAATGTAAGTCCTTTTTTCTTTTCTTTTTTTTTTAATCTTTTTTTCCTCTAGCATTTTACGATGGGATAATGAGACAGATGTCTCTCAACTGGAAGGACATTTTGACATTGTTATGTGTGCTGACTGGTAAGTACATAAAAATCATAAAACTCACGTTAGAAAAATAGCTTTGCTGGAGTAATTGTACTGTGCTGCTTGCTGATGGCTAAGCAAAGTCAACAAATGAAGCACAAAGCCACCTTAACCTCAACAAATTAATATTCATCTCCATGTGACAGTTATAAGGTAGTCTCCTATCACACAGTAACTTCTACCACATTATTTCCCAAAGATTGATTTTGAGAAGCATTTCCATTTTCTGGAATTGCCTCTGTTTCATGCTTGACGTATCAGTAAATGGACGACTTAGGCAAATTGCAAATAATTATGGCTCAGTGAGGAACAGTCTGGAGAAAAGGGAGTTTATCAACACAAACAGCTCAATTAGCTTACTTCTTAGGAAAGATCTGACTATTGATATAAGGGGATATATTTTTTGCTCCCTGGAAAATCTTTCCTAGGAAAAAGAGATTTTCAAACCCTTTTTTCCACCCCCATCACATTCTGTTCCTTAAATCTATTTGACACCAGTATTTGGAGGTATAGGCTTTATATTATTTACACAGGCACATGTTAATTATAATATAATTCATAGTAAGAAAAATAAGAGTACAGCACTTAATTTATGAAAAGGTAGATACATGTAGCAATATGGTATCTTGTTTAATAATGTATGCAAATAGATTTGATTATTGACACAACCTTTTTCTGATACTGATTTGTGGGATTGTGCTGTGCTGTATTTGCTGCATGCTAGCTTTAAAAATGGTACATTATTAATTATTCGTGTTATATAAATGTAGACAGTGTAAAAAAAGAGCTGTGCAAATTTTATTTAGGAGAGTAGATATTTTTAAACGAATCTGTCTTTCCTTCATGGATATTTGCTCTTGACCTGTTAAATGTCCAAAATAAAAAAAAAAGCTGTTTATGTTTTGTGGCACGTAACTGTTGTGAGAGACCAAATTCTGAAAGCAGAGACTTCCTAGGACTGCTCAGTTCAGCAAATTTATGTTCCTTACCTAGAAATAGTTAAAGGAAAAGGCAAAGGGAAGTACGAAGCTGTCTATTGTCTTTTTAAACAATGTTTTTTTAAAATGTCTTCTTATATTCCTCTAAAGCTTTTGTTTTTCTTTCATGTTTTGCTGTTTAAGCAAACTCTTCTTATTTCACAAAGTTATTGGTTTTGTACAGATACGGAGAAAATGTGTTTACTGATATTTTAGCCTTTTTCTAACACCTATTTGTTGTCAGAATGCAACAGTGCTTTGTTTCTCTTAGCATTTAATTTCAGAAAAGTTCTTTGTTCCCAAAAAGGACAGAGAAGGGTTTCTAACTAATCGCTGATAATGTGCCTCAGAGATGCATCATCTGATTAAAATAAGGAGCTAAACAACACCATATGATTTCAGCAAGTAATTTAGTAAATGCCTTCCTCACCAAATATTAGAATGGATACTCCAGGTTTCATTGCACAGATGAAGTTAATGCTGGACAGGATTAGATCAGATTAAGTATGAAAGTCAGATCAGAGTGCTGGCGGACATGAGCAGGAGGGCAGCAGTCTTCTCGGAGGCTTAGACAAGGCTCACATATGGATGTTCTCCAGATTATGTGGGTGAAGCAAGGTCTTGCCAAGAGATTTAGAGTTAAATTTGTTCTTCACACAAATATCAAAACAACCTGGCTGTGCTGTCTCTTGTATTCTTGATACTCACACCATGTCATCCTATTTGTGCTGGGAGTACAGCAAAGCGGAGCAAGACTTAAGTTGTTTTTTTCAGTAATATTCTGGCCTAATACCCCTCCCAGTCTGTTTGGAAATACTGTAGTTTCTTTAGGAAACAAAGAATCAGACATGACAGGTAAAATACATAATGCATTTGCAATCCCTGCATTTTGTACATTTATTTTGAAGCACTTAAGATGCAGGTAAGTGTATAAATATTTATAGATTTCTAAAAAATAAATTAAAACGTGCAGGTTAATTTAAAAAACGTGGGTTTATTCACAAATTATTTCTATTTTCGTATTGCAAGTGCCCATAGATATATGTATAGTTTAATAAACATGAAAATCCCTTTATTGTTTGTTTCTTTTAGAAATAATTCTTTTCGTTATGGACATTAGGTTTTCTGGTACATGAAAAGGCTGAGAAAAGAAATGTTCCATGCTTTATCAAACTCAAATCTTCTTTTCATTTTCATGTATTTCTCTTCAACGATATAGAATCTGTTTGAGAACTGTTGGCAGGATTTTTGCTCTCTGAATTTTTTGGGCTGCCACTGAAGAGGAAAAAAAAAAATCTCTTTTCTTCTAGGTTCTCAGCTGAAACCTGAAGTATGCAGTGATAAAAACAGATAGAATAGATTGCTTTTAGTTTAACACCATCATATAGCTCATTGTCAGTCAATAAAATCTGAGATTAGAACAGAGAACTAGAAAGCAAAAAATCTGAGTTCAAATATTAGGTACATGGATAAATTTTTATTGAAGTATTTCCAGCAAGGGTGATATTGTCTGATTCTCTGAATAGCTAACCAGTGGTACTGCTTGATCCCATTTACATGAAAACAAGCTCTATTCATAAACATATTCCAAATCCACATGGAGATTCAAGTAAAAATGTACATGATTACAGCAAGCAGCGATATGTTTATATTCATATATTTACAGTCAGACTTTCATAAACCTTGTGTGCAGGAGTGGAAAATAAGTTATTTCCCAGAACAAACAGTCTATTAGTTAACAGCTAAATTTAGTAGCTCAACTAGATTATAAAATAAATACGAGGCAAAGTGTGAAAGCTAGTCATTATTTAACCATTCAGGATGCTGACAATAAAAATAGTTTCATGGTTCAGCAGTTCCAAAATAATTTTTTAAATTTCAACTATTAGATAAAAATAAGAAAAAAAAAAATCATGATGAGGCTACACCCGGAAGAAAGATACAGTGAAAAAATACCCATCTCATGTTTTTCAGGGGGAATTTTAAGGCCAAATGAGGGCTGTCAGAATTTTTGACTTTCGTTTGACCTACACCTGTGGATATAAAGTTATACAGGTGCTGGAATTGTGAGTTTCAATAGAGGAGGAGAAATCACAGGTGCCTGTATGGACAGGCCAAATCCAAGACTCTTCCAAAGCTCTTGAGAGCCTCAGATTTCTGATTATTTAAATAGTGTACATACTCTTCTTTACTGAGGAAAAAAATTCTGAGATTTTTAATCCAAAGAGAGAGTAAAGGCCACTAGGACTGAGACAATAAAAAAACTTTATCTTTCACATTATTGTGAAGGAAGTTTTCACAAATAATTTGATGTAGAGGCAGTATAAGGTTTGGAACCCCATATTGTTTTGGAAATGAGTAATATCCCACTTTATTTACTTAGAATGATTCTATTCTTAAAGTTTGGCACATGCATAAGTATTCACATAACAGAGGCCAGGGGGAGCTATCCCACATTACTTTCACTGCTGAGATTTTTGCTGAAGTCACGGGGAGTTGTGGCTTTGCCAGGAATGTAGAACTGATCTGAAAGTATTCTTTAAATACCTTAAAATATGTCAATTTTGTCTCCATTAGTTTATTTCACTTATTATAAGGAGATCTTTTTGCAGGAATGCAGTAAGACCTCTGTCCCTCCATTTAAACTTATTATTAATTTTAGGCCTGATTTCTGGCACAAACTTTCAAGTGCATTGGAACCTGACGACATGGAAGCAAGAGTTTCTTTAGTTTATGTCACCCAAGTGGTTGAAAGTGAACAAAAAAACAATTGTCTCTATACATTAGACACTACATGTGAATGTAATAATATTTGAAGTACACTTGTAAACTCAACTATTTTACCAATGGCAGAGCATGCAAAAAAGAAAAAAGTTTACATCATAGCCTATAAAATACATGTCCCTTGTTGTGAGGCAGAAGATGAAAGGATATTAGCATGAAGCAAAATAAGAATCTACTTGGTTTTTTAAATTTGTTTCCTTGTGGCTTACTGTTACTTCTCTGCAGTTTTGGTATAAACTTTCATTTTGGCTTTAATGGTGATTTAAAACTTTGATAAAGTAGTAAGAGTGGAGAGGTGACAATGTTGCCTCCCTGTTCATCCACATTTCACAGGTTAAGAGCATTGCCTAAACAAAGGCCAAATTATCAACCGTGTTCTCACCTTTCTACTGCTGTGATTTGAAACTTCCTTGCTGACCCAAGAAAACCTTGCTATTCCTGTCCTGAGCTACATAAACATGAGATATTACCACTAAAGTAATGGCAAGCTTAAGCCGAGTTTGAACTGAGGTGTGAGAACTCAGTGTGAATGGTTTAGGACAATGCATTATTTGATTTTACTGAGCTGTTCACAGAATCACAGAATTGTTACAGTTGGAAAGGACCTCTGGAGATCATCCAGTCCAACCTGCCTGCCAAGGCAGGCTCACCTAGAGCAGGTGACACAGGATCTCTCTCACACGTTGTGAGCTTTGAAGGATGCTCTCAGAGACATTTTCAGTATGCTGTGGTAATATTTAGTCGTACAATTCTACCGGTAAGAAAAACTGTGTGACTAAATCCCCTTGCGTGGGCCAAATCCTATGCTGTTCCTGTCTGCAGCACAGATTATCTAATGACTTCTTCAGGACTTTCCTCATTTAAGGCATCCCCTGACTCAGAGGGAGGATAGAGATGTTCCCTGGAGTTACTGCATTGCATTAGCTTTGCTTCTAGCCTTCTCTGCTCCTTCGGGTCAGAGTATGTGGCTCACAGAGCAACAGTTTGGAAATCACAGTATCAGAAACTATTTTCAGTTGGAATAGGTCCCATGGACAGGCCTCTTGGAGGGCAGGACAACTTGGGGCAACTATCTCAGGTTATCTGGGTTTCCTAAGCTAAGAGGGCTAAGAGTCTACCTCCCGTGCCACCAAAATATCAATTGGGGCTGGACAGAAAAGGTATTATTGAAATTGTCTAATCTAGCAGGTCATGTAACCATTTTAAGTTCTCAGACACTTAGTTTTTGGTAAACAAAGGCCCGTAGTTCTCATTGTAAAGAAGCAAGATTGGTAGCAGCAGTTGTGCCCCCATCTCATTGAAAAAGAAAAGAGAATGGTGTTCAGGTCCATGAAAAGGGGACTTTAATGCTAGTAAGCTGCCCCAAGCTTGTGTTTCCACTATACTGCTTTCAATAATAAAAATATTATAAATGCACTTTTCATTCAGAATGTACTTTTGTTTACGCAGGATCCCAGGAAGTCTTAAATGTGTGCATGCTTGCGATGTTTCATGTTGAAGAAAATTAATTACTTTTTGCTATTCTTTTGGGAGAGGAATCACGTATTCCACTTCTTCTGCAGGTGGTTAAGTTCCCAGTGAAGTAGTGTCTTATGACATCTATCTGTGTAGGGATCAACATGAGGTGAATGTCATTAAAACACCCAAGAGACATCAGAGATAAGAGCTGCTTTTTCAGCTAATTAAATTTAAGCACCCATGTTTTCTGTAAAGTTCTTTCAGTAAGATAAATCAAGGCTGAGGGCAAGTCATCCTGTTGACTGCTCAAGTTTAAATTTTCTTGTAAGCCAGGCTATCAGGGAAGTTGTTAGCTAGTACTTCATATTCTTGAGGAGAAATTCAGAAGGTCATACTTGTGTATTAAATGTTCCTCAACACATATATAGATACTCATTCTACCATATTTTCTCAACAGTGTGAGGTTCTGCCAGTTTTTACTGATGAAATATGGTCACTTGCAAGTTTTATTTTGTTTGTTTGTTCCAGAATAGCAAAAATTCACAGTTCTTGCATGGCTGCTTGACTCTATGATATATAATATAGTATCCTGCTTGGTAGCTGTGGAGTGTCCTTACTAAATATCCACACATCTTCTGTTCTTGATGAAAGGCCTGTGGTTAGCAGACTACTTTTTTCTCTTCAGTGTTTCTATATATACTTTATGTTCTTGTAGAATTTCAAACCTGGAAAAAAATTTGCCCACATCTCTTCAGAAAAGAAGTTTGAGAATAAAAGCGAGTATATAAAAACCCATAGAGAATGGACAAAATGCCATGTAGTGTGAAACTTGAACTTGACACAAGCTGGAAAGCAGTTTTATTACAGAGAAAATGTGGGGGGAAGAAAAAAAAAGAAGAAAAAAAATCACATTATCTGTGGCCTGCTTGATAGAGTTTCTTATCTGAATCACCAATATAAATGCAGCCCACGGTAGTAAGGACTGAAAGGCATCAGTTGCTATCAGATGGTTGTTCACTAACCATTGTAAATGCACTCATCCACAGTAACTACATGTCCACAAATATCTAGTCAAGAGTGATTGGCACCCTGGTTGCCACTATTAGTATATACATTAAGGTACTGAGGGGCATGAAGAATGAATTATCCCCTCAAATCATGAGGTAATCACACCAAAATAGGGCTGAGCGTGTTGGCAACATTGCATGGGAAAATTGACTCTGCTGCTATCCTTGCGGGACCCATGCTGGAGATGAAGGATTGCACTCTTGAGAGATGACAACTCTGTACAATCTGGGCCATTGTATTTGAACAGCGTTGGAGAGAGGGAGGAGGTAGGGTCTTGTAAATCTTTATAGGGATAGATAGAGATAGAGATAGAAATATGACAAGTGTGTATAATAGGTAAGAATTTTTGGGTAAGAATTAATGCCAAAACTGTGAAGGTAGAAGGAAAAAAAAATCTTTAATAATAGCACCTGAAATACAGTAGAAAACATTTTAAAAACTCCATCCCCCTTGTACATAAAAACAGTAAAATGCTAACTTTTTATGTTGATCCTCATTTCTGCTGCAGAATTATTTTAATAGCTAGCATGTATGATTGGTGAATTTCAGCTATATAGAAAGCTGCTTCATGCTGTTAATTTAGTTTCAGTTTAGATTGTGTTTGGTTTTATGTATTTTTTAATGTTAAAATTACCTGAACTTCATAGAAATGTAGACCACAGTTTCTCTTTTACAGCATTGTGTAAACATATGTAATTAGCCTTGTACTTATCTGCATTAGTATCATTAGAATTGAAAACCCATTTTAATCTGGATTCTGTTCTCTTCTCAATGTCAGCCTGTTTCTGGACCGGTACAGAGCTAGCCTTGTTGATGCAATAAAGAGATTACTCCAACCCAGTGTAAGTATGTTTCTATTTTCTCCTGAACACTGGCTTCAGAATAATTAGTCTGTGCACAATGATTGAGAGAGTAATGGAATGGCAGGATTAATGTCATGTAATACTTTAATACTTATTATGTCCAACTTCAATTGAGTCTTCTAATCTATCAGATTCTTTCCTAATCATAAACTAGGAAACTTCTTATACTTGGCCTTCTGATAAGGAACACAGTGGGTAGTAAAATAAATGAAACCGCTTCAAAGATAGCGTCAGATTATTTTTATCAAAGCGTTTCTCAAGTATTTTCCTTTGATAATAATGTCTTCATATTAAAGTAAAATACGATATTGAAAGTTTTTATGTTGGCTTCTGTCATTTTTAATCCCTTCAATTGTAACCTTTGTCATTGTGTACTTATTTATTATGAAAGAATATATTTTCCTTTTCATTTATGTTTATGTAAAATGAACAAATCCCCTATACGTATACTGTGGCTTAAAACATTTTTCCATTAAGTAAGCCCTGTGTTTACATGTTTTATACCTTAGAAAATAATGAAATTATGCTCTTCATAAAATGATTACATGTTCTACATGAGTGTCACTCAGGAGATATTTTATCAATCTTAATCTATTAAGCTGTTTAAATCAGAGAGACATGAAAAAAAGTCTGTTATATGTAAAACACGTATCTATAATCTCAAATATATAAAAAAGGATGATATCAAAATAAGGAGAAAACATCAAGTAATTGCTCTAAGGATTTTGAAACAGGAATTTTATCTTTCATGTTTAACATCCAAAACTTCCAATAAGGTATACTTTCCATTTCAAAATGGAAGTATTTCATGCTAGCAGTGCATTTCCAAACTTTATTTAAAATTTGTAGTGTAGTTTTTGTACAAAAGATTTTCTCTGTAAAAGGAATAGAAGACCCAAACGTGCAAAGGCTTAAGAACCCGAGTCATTTTAGTTGTGTAAGTAATCCCATTCTTTGCTTAGAGTGATCAGGTTTCTATTCTTGGTTCTATCATAGACTTTCCTGAGTGACCTAAGGCAAGTTACTTAAGACTGAATTATTTTAATGAGCTGTGGGGCAAGGCTGCCAGGAAGACAGGAGAAATGTAGTCACCCTGAGGAAAAGGTTACCCAGATATTTCTGTCAGTGGCAGTAAGGAGAGGTTAAGTAGCTCCAGCTCAGAGTGATGCATTCTGACTTTCATGATGTACCAACAGTTGTCAAAGTGAAATAATTTTTGGGACAACAGGTGACCTGGAACGCAAAGCAGATCCCAGTTAAATAAACTACAAAAAGAATTTTTTTTCAGCCCAGATCAATGTCAGCAACTGGTTCTTCAGGTATTCCCATTGGCTACTCTACTGGCTCCATGAAAGGACACTGGGGAAGAAGAGCATGAGTGGGAGGAAGAGAAGTGTATAAGAGGTGCCCTGGTAGCTGTGGAATTGTTAGGCTGACTTTAAACCAAAACTGGCTTGACTTTGTTTCTCTCTAACTTCTGTCAGCTAATTCAAATTCAGAACACGCCTTTACATTTCAGGGCATATGATCTACACTCCTTAGTGAATGTAGATGGAGTAAAGGGAGATGGCTTTTTGTCGCCCATCTTGCTAGTCATGTTTGCTTCTGCACAGTGTGATTAATAGCATAGTCTGTATTAATAGCTGAGCACTTACTTGCTGTGCATTTTAGGCCATGGTTCCTACTTCTTATCAGCAAAGCTAGCTGAAGAAATTCATGCTCCATGCAGGAGATCCTGTTGCAGAGTTTTGGACCCCTATGCAAACCGTATTTTTTAACTAAATTCGGTTGCCTAATCAACTTTATGAATGGCTGTGTGGATGAATATCCAGTTATGGCATGGCCTTGCAAATTACTGTAATTTATAACTGAGAGGACAATAAACTATTGTATAGTATGGGAGCTGGGAGTACAGACACCTTAAATGAGCTCTCCAAAAATGACATGTTCAGCAGAGATGCCTTCAAGCATATGCCTTCATGGTTTAAAAGACCCAAATAAAAATGTATGCTCATTTGAGAGCCCAAAAGATGCAGTCACAAGTATGAAACAGTTACCAATTTTACTCTTCTTGCTAACCTGTATAGATCTAAGGATAACTTCAGAGGACACTTTGCTAAATGGCACTATGGCTTTTAAAGGACAAATAAATCAACAGTGGACTTATTTTCCAGTTGCAATAATTAAGAATAGTTTATGGGCATTAGTTTATGCCCAAGCTAAGGCATAAAATTTTTTTATTAAGTTCACACTTCTACATTAATTATTTTGTCTCAAATTTAGAACTTACATTTCCTTTTTGGAAATACTTTGACAAATTGATAAAATTAACACATCTAAATGCAAGTCATCTTTCAAATATAACTAGGATACAACTAGTTTAGAAGAGTCTGGGGAAAATAACCAACAATACCAAAAGAAAAAGTAGAGTAAACAGAAAATAACAGGTATCCTTGCAAACCTCTCTTGAAGGAGAGATTCAGAACACATAGTCTGTTCCTGCTGTTAATTTAAAATTTATCTGTAGTATTTCCTTTTTCAGTAAGGATGTTATTTCTGGCTGTTAGAATCTCTATGGCACAGAATGATGTGTTTTGGATAACTTTTTGTTTTCTTTGAAACAGGACTCTGGTCATTTTAGTCATCTGATTCCTAGTATTGACCCCGTGGACAGTTGTGTTGGCAGAGGAAGAAATTCACAGAGCCAGAAATGAGCAGCTCACAGAGTTACTGAGGGCTGAAATTTCTGTCTGAATTTGTTATAGAGGCAAATGTCACCTGTAAACCTATTCAAAGAATTAGGCATAGAAATATTACATTGAACAAATTTATCTTAAATGGCTATATTTTATTACTTTCAATCTAATCAACTTGATTTGCCAACATTTAGTTTTATTTTTTGATATCATTAAAATTTACTTTTAATTCCAGTCTCAGAATAAGCATTTGTTTGTTAGCATATTTCCCTAATTACGAACAATTTTTTTATCAAGGCTTTGATTCTTCCGTGGCCTATCCATTCAAAATCCCAATGAAGTCAATGGGGTGCTATTGAGCTGTGATTAGTACCAACAAATAAGATCACATTTAGTAATAATTGATGAGTAAAGTTAGTCACAGTCATATCCAAAATATGAATGACTGTCCCGTTGTCTTACTGTAGCATTTTAGTGACACTTCAAACTATTATAACTGGCATTTTCCTCTGTGTTTTGTTCACATGTTTACTGGAAGTATTTTTCCATCTGAGGAAAGGCCATTTTGAATTTTAAACATCATCCTTTAAACGTCATCCTAGGAGACACTTTAGAATTAGAATTAAACTTGGAATAATCCCTCAAGAGTAGAATCAGGCCACTGGTCTAATTTTTTTATTATACAACAACCACGAGACAAGCATTTTATAATTAGAAATGTGAATGCAGCCCCACAACTGGTGGCAGAATCATAGAAACTGGGCAGATTACAGAAAAGTGCTTTAAACCCAGATCCAGATTATGATAGACCAGAATTGACCACAGTACCTGCCCATCTTTGAGGAGATTATTGTGGTATTAAACTTTAATCATGATTTCTTGGTGAGTGCAAGATCCATGGGTGTTTTAGATGCACACTAAACTCAACAGATTAACAGGTTTTTACACCAACTAAGGAGCTGGCCAAAAGTAACTGTGCAGTGATTTCCATAAAAACCATTCCCATTTTTCAAAGTTATTTCGAGATTTTCTGTCTTGATTCAAGACATTTTTCATACCGTGTTGCATTCTATTTTACTGTATTTCTCTTTCAAGTTTGATTGAAAGTAGTCTTCAGAGAATATGAGAAGGAATGACCACATGGATTGCTGGCTCCAGATGGAGCGAAGGGGTGCTGTTGTGTGAGCATCGTTCCTCATCAGAGCTGCTGGACCAGTGGCCAGTGTAGGGCGTGTGGCCTCCAGCAGTCTCTCTTCACGAGGTTTAGTCACACCTCAAGTCCCCATGTGAATCATGTGGTCAGTAAGCCCTGGGTGAGGGACATTTTTCCCATTACAGTGATCATGAAAATGAGGGTCTCCAGAGGAGTCTCATCCTTATGCCAGGAAGGGTTTGTGCAGAACAGCATTCTGAGGAGCGTGAGATGGCAGCAGGAGGAGCAGGATCCTCAGCTGAAGGCTCCCTTTGCTGCCCACTTCTGTCTGATGACATTAAAGCATGCCAAGGATGTGAGGGAACCGACTGTGAATTTCCTGTGTTTAATGTTTTTCATCCTGAGCTGAGCCTATATTCAGACCTAGCATTTACATAAGCAATTCCAATGCCTTTGGTGGGAGTTACACCCCTTTGCACCTCTTATTTTGCCACAAAATTAAAGCTACAGCTACACAAATGAACAGAAGTTGAGTTGCTTTGGATATTGCCCTAAGACTCCTTTGTGCTTAAATTTCCCATGAGAAAGATGAGGGTAACAGTATTTCCCTATCTCACGGAGCTGTTGTGAGAATGAATATAGTGTTGAGGTGTTAATGGTTGCAATCTTTTAAGTACACATTAGCACCATAGGTACTGACAGGGCATTTTTATTGCTGCCTCACTGTGCATTGTCTCGGTGTGCGTGTGCATGTGTGAGACACAGATTTGTTCCCTATTCTCCTCACTAAGTGTCTGTGTCAGCATTGTAACTTTCCAGCATTGCTATTGAAATTCTCTGTACTGATCACTCTTTTCCTGTAGCTTACAGATTACATTTTCTCAAGCTGAATGTACTTCCACAGTGTCTAATCCTTTTACAACTTTTTCAGATCCCTGAAAATATTTTTTGTCTCTTTGCTTGATTACAGCATCTCACAAATTAATCTTAGCTCTCATTAACATAGAAGTTAAATACAGGAACTTAGAGTAAACTTCGTGGCTCCCCTCGGTGTGATATGCTGTTGGCTGATATTAACCTTTGTTTACAGCTCTTCAACCACTCTTCATTCCATGTGACAGAACACAGTATTCAGCCACTTAGAATTAATTCTGCAAATAAGACTTCAAGAGATGCTCTGTCAAGTAGGTTAGGTTTTGGGCAAGTACTTTGCACAGAGTGTCTAAAATCTATCAGTTCAAGGTACAGTCATTTTTGTTTTCTTAAATACAGAAGGATGAACAAAAAATTAGGTAATGGACCATAATGTATTGCCTGGGCATTATAAATGGCCTGATCATCTTGCAAGAACCAGAATTAGTATTCAGGAACATTAATTCTTGATTTAAATGCAAGTTACCAATTTAAGGTCAAATTTAGTTGCACTGCTCAGGTAGTTTAAAATATCTTTGAAAAAGTAACGATTAGGTCTGATTTGCCTCCCATTTTGCCTTGTTTTATACTGTTGCAATTCCACTGACAGCAAATGGGAGGTACTCTTTTATGTGTGAGAGAGAAAAAAGATAATCATTATTTACAGTCTTTGCATGGTCATGAGCTAACAAATGGATTTTTCATTGAGTGTGTGTTTTGTATGCTTTTTCTGTGTTTTATTTTGGTAATCCACAGACTCCATTATTATATGAAAAAAGCAGATGTATTGCAGTTGGCAGTTTTCTAAAGAAAATATTTATTTATTACTTTCTAGATTGCATTTGTTTAATCACAGAAATCTTGCATATTTTGAACAAGTATTTGTGTTACCATATTTTAGTATTTTAACAAGAGAACAACTGACTTTTCCAGCTTGACCATATTAAAAGCTTAGTCAGGTGTATGCTATATCTGGTTCCCTTCCAGTTTTAAAAATGTATAAATTCTCTTTTTAATGTTCCAGGGAAAAGCAATGGTATTTGCTCCACTCCGAGGGAATACTTTAAACCAGTTTTGCAATCTAGCTGAAAAAGCTGGTTTCTCAATCCAAAGACATGAAAATTATGATGAACACATTTCGAACTTCCACTCCAAGGTTAGTTTTCTGCTTGTGTTAGATAACACTTTAATCCGCATTGCATTTTGAAGAGATCATGGTCCTTTTGGCAGGTAACCTAAATGTTTGATTAAAGTACTCCTTAGGTGTGCTGTTTCTGAACAGCTATTTTTGTATCTGATTATTTTGTGTGGTAGAGCCATCCTTTATCTCTGCACGTCTAGAAGAGTTTTGCAGAAGCATCTCCTGTTTACCCTTTTCATTCATAGAAATCTAATTTATGAGAGTCTTTTCTTGTTGTTGTTAGCTGCCTATAAATATACAGCACACAAGCATTTACATTTTAATAAAAAGCCTGCAACTTTTAAATAGGTTATATACTGAAATGGACTGAAATAAATAGGAGGTGAATGTCTAATTGTATCATATTGTACCGTAAATCCTTATCTCTGGCTGCTTTATGGCTGGGTCAGTTGGCAGCTTCAAACTGCTAAATCTCATACAGAATTTCACAGTTGTGGGGTTATATGTCAGATCGAGGCGCTACAAGATTTAGGTCAAAAGCACTTATCTGAGCGTGATTTCTAAGCTTGCTTACATAAAGCTACTGTTATCAGTCTCCTTTTTTATTATTTATAAGTATGGAGTAATACAGGACATGAAGGGGAAGGCACTTCACAGGAAACTTTTTAGGAACTTCTTATTTTCCTGGAG
>VWZT01003946.1:236177-351177 GCA_013397055.1 Pachycephala philippinensis | reverse complement strand
GTAAGATTATGGTATTTCAGATGTCTGAAACAGTTGTTGATCTTAAATACCAAATATATAGCAATAGTTAGGCTAATTAGGGATAAACTTTTAGCCTTTGTTCTGAAGTTCCTTGCAGAGTGGATTTAATTCAGGGCTTAAATCTCACTTGAATATAATTTATTTAGTACAGCAATATGGGGCCTCACTTTTTTTATAAGTAGTGTTCAAGTATTTACTGCATAAATTAGGTTGTCTACAAACTCTGACCAACTCCTGATAATATTTGACCTACGGTTCCATACCTTTGATATCTGAGCTTACGATGTTTTTATAGTTATTAAATGTTTAATCTTTATAATATCATTTATACCAGGAAATCGACTTTAACAGGACTGTCAGTATTTTAAAAATGCTTTCATACAATTTGCTCACTTTATCCATTTTTTATTTGCAGTTGAAAAATGAAGAAAAAGATACATATGATGAAAACCTCCATTACCCTTTTCTTCTCATTTTAACCAAACAGAGATAGAAGATTACAACTTTTTTTTGTTGTTGTTTTAAGATGGACTGCTGAAAATTAATCCATGTATGTGGATGGTCAGGGAGTGTGGAGTGTTCATTTTCCTCCACTTATGTTCCTGAATCATCACTGGAGAAATATTTCTAATCTAAATGCTGAGGAAGATATCGTGGCTTGTTTTACAGAGTATAAACATTGAGACATCTCTTTTTGTATCATTTTAGAAGTTATTTTTCGAATTATATTCCAGCCTTAAATTGATCAGACTTCACATGTATGCATTAACAAAGGTGTAAAGCTGGCTTCCTTCTCTTTTGTGCCTTTAAACTTGCATGTACTTTGTTAATCTGTTTAAATGCTATTTTTGAGGTGTATTTGAAAATATAAGGATAATATACTTTGTGGGCTTATATAACTGATTGTAAAGAAGTGAATGAATTGACACTTAATTAGTAAGGAAATAGTTGTCTGAAGATCTTCTAAAAGTGCACCTATTGAATGCTTGTATTTTTCTGCCTTTTTTTTTTTTTAATTCCACTGTTGATTTTTCTATCCATGATTGAAATGTCCTCATTTGCTTTAGTGTTGAAGGCTCCCTTTCTATATATGTGTATGTATGTTTTTTTCCAGCAGGACTTTTCCTCCTGTAGATGTATAAGAAATTACACGTCAGACAAAAGCCTCATAAACTGACCATTTGTCCTTTGGACACAATAGCCTGCCCAGCCCCTCTGCTCCTCCTCTCCAATTATGTGTGATTAGTCTCAGTGTGTTGTGTCAAGAAGGGGGAGTGTGCTGAGTGCTTATTATCTGTTTAGGTACAAGAAGAGCACATTTAGGTTCTGACTATGAATGGAAAGTGAGCCTTTATCAGGACTAAAATCTAAATGCTACTATCCTAGAAATTGCTTTCAAAAAAACACATCCGTTTTTTTTTTATTAATTCTGAGAAACTAAGAACTAAAGGATTTTATAATGTAATCAAACTATCTCCCTTGAATTAGTTTATTTTGTGATATATTGTGGCCCACCTATTTGATACTTAATGGGATTTTTCTTGTACTGGGAAAGACAAAAATCCTACAAAGAAACAGGAGGAGTATCTGATTGCTTAACAGTTTAACAGACCATTTTAATGACTTCTCAGTAACAGTCTTTAAACCACAACACTTTTAAAATGTTGAAAAAAGAAAGGGAGGCAGAGACCATGACTGAGAGAGAAAGGTACTAGTTGAAAGGTACAAGTGTAGAGAATCCTGCTGAAATACATTAATTAAAAGAACTGCAGTTTGGCAATAAGCATTTTTCCATATTCAACAAATTGGCCAGCATGTAAACCACAAGCTCCTGAAAGTCCCTTTCTCTTCGTTCTTCTTCCCAAACAAATTTCTTCACTACTGGTTTGCTCGTCCTTGTATTCAGTACTTTTTATGCTCCATTAGAGCACCTAGATGGATCTCAGAAGGCATAGGTCAAGTCGCAGTTAGATCATACATTTCTTTCGCACAAAAACTTGAATTGCAATGCCAAGTGATGGGCTAACATCACAATAACAGCAATTTATTCCTCTTTTGATAAAAAGCAGCCTATTCTCGATGTTAGATAAAGACCAGGGGCAATGCAAACCAACCATTTATCCTAGAACTGAGTAGTATAGCTGGTATGAGTTTCATATTCAAACTCCTGTTGGAAAATACTTGTCTAGTAAGAAATCAAAAGCATTTAGGAGTAGTTTGAAATTGCTGTGAAGATGGCTTTAGTTTAATTAGTTTTGTTTTGTTTGTCCCACACAGCAGTGCCTTTGTTTCTCTAAAAGCATGGACAAGGAAATCTTCGTAATCAACAAAGCAGTGTGAAAAATAGCGCAATATTAAAATTTGTGAACCTTTTATTTTTGAGAGGACCTGAATGTCTGCTGTACAATAATCTAATAAAGATCATTAGTTGCCAAAAATAGAAGCAGTGTCATTGAAAATTGTGGTTTTAGCTCTAAGAAGAAAACAGTTTTACCCAAATTAGTAGCTGATAATTGCTTTTTATTTCTTTAGTGTCTGTCGTTTGAGTTGAAGGCTTTGCACAGGTGCTGCGGTCCCTAAAGTGTGTAATTGATGGCTTGTTTACCAAAGATGCATTTAGGCTTCATCCTGCAAACTCATATTGGAGCTCCACAGGCAGTAAAGTTACTCATCTACATAAGTGCTTGCAGGTTTGGTCTGCGTACACATTTTTAGAGGCACATAAACAAGTTCTCTTTTTGATTTTTTTTTGTTTTAAAATGGGTGTTGAAAAGTCACAGATGTAGGATTCACATGAGGCACTAAGAGTTTTCTTTTTTAGAGACATCTCTGAGTCCCATGTGTTAGTAGGTATTTGAATTGTTTCTGAGCACTTAAATTTTAATAAAAATACAGTGTTTATTAGTACATCAAATATCTTTGCTAAGAAAATGTTAGGCAGTTTGTCAAATCATGCTTATAAAATGTATCAGAGCCTTTTATGTCATGTGTTTTAGTCTCCGATACTTGGTATATTTTTAATGATACAATTTACAGTGTTCTGTAACAGAATATTGAGCTTAATTACTTTGTGTTTGCAAAGCATTTGAAGTTGAATGACGCCGTGCAAGAGCTATGCTGGCTGCACTGAGAATGGAAACGTTAGGCTGATGCAAGTTTTCCTTCACAGGTTTTGGTAATTCTTACAGCAATGTTGTGTCTTCCTTCTTTCTCAGAGCAAAATGGCGGAGAGGAATGATGTTCTTGTGGACATCCATTCCCTGGGCACAGCTCTCATGCACCTGGTGCCACCGACAGCGAGTTGTGTAATCTTCAAGATACGAAAGATCAAGAAGAAAGTATTCCATTTCCTGTTGTGAGATATGGTAAAGGCTTGCTTAAGAATTGCAAACTAGTCCCAGCTGATAGCATTGTGGAACACTGGGGCAAATCTTTCCATTTGGGAAATTGATTTGAAACAAAAAATGTCTTAACGTGAGATGAAGCAGGAGAACTTGCTATCCCAGGTACCAGTCCAGCTTCAAAATCCTTATTAGACAAGTCATTCACGTTTTGCCTGTGGCTTTAATGGCTACATGTTTGCACAAGGAGGAAAGCTGGATTAAAATTGTTCCCCCCCACAAAAAGCATCTTTATATCTTGAGCCTGGCTGCCTACGGTTTATCAAGTGTTACATCTCCATTACAACTCTCCTTCGCTGGTCCCTGAACAAAAGAGGATGCAGTGGGTGGAGCTTTTGATCCTCCTCTTGATATGGCAGGTGGCACAGCTGATATGGTGGGGAAAGAGGAAAAAGGCAGCACGTGCAAGTCAAACAGCACAGTGTTTTATTACCCACTCTCTCTAACAAGTCCTTGTTTTTTCACAGGACAAATTATAAACACATAGTTTAGTGTGGATTTTTTTTTTTCCCCCAATGTGTGGGTTTCTCCTTTTTTAAGGCAGGGATTTTTAACAGTGATGTCAAACTGCAAATTCCTTTAACTCTTCTGAAATATTTTAAGACACTGGTAGAAGGTGCTAGGACAGCATGCACCGGTGGTTATGTCTAGAATGTTTTCTGCACAGCCTGGTCACCCCATGTTGTTTCCTCAGAAAGAGGCAATTTTTTTGCTTTTTATCTTTTTATTCACTTTTTAGATTGTCCTGAGTCCGATTAAGGTGGTGTCTCCTCTGCCACACATCGGTAGTCTAACATTGCTTGAAAGCACACCAGTATCTTTTGAAAGATTGTTTTGAAAGTTGATTTTCAATATGATTCTCACCTGCAATGCAACAGCACTTACTTAATGCAGTCAAAATGAGGACACCCTGATTCAAAATCCCATGAGGCTAAAAGAAAGTCAGTACATGACTTAGTAAATTTGCAGATGAATGCATAAGTAAGGGGGGGACCTCCCAAATCATGCCCGTTCCTCTTATGAGGGAACTTGAGGCACAGCCAGTATCGCTGTCTCCATTGCCTATGGCAATTTAGAAATCAGGCAATGCACTCTAGAACTGACACCAGATTTTGTGAGACCCACTGCTGCATCTCCTCTGCAAGATCCATCTCCCTCTCCAACCTGTGGACTCTGTTCCAACAGCTGAATGTAACAAACCTAACTTTTCTTTCCCATTTTTAAAGGGTTTAGCCTATTACAGCTCCTTGCTTAGTCAGCAGCTGGCTTGCTGCCAAAAAGCCCAGCATATTGTTGTGGCTGGGTAAAAGCTGGATATTTTCCATGGCTGTCCAACAGTGGCATTGGATCTTCATTGTCTTCTCATGTGTAAAGTGTGTGGAAAGTAGAGGGAAGATGCACGAAGCGTTAGTCCAGATGGCATTCCACAGCCTGAGAAGAAACATCTTGACCCTCGAATCTGGGTTAAACTCAACAGATGCCAAGCCCCCAAAAACAAAGAGCTGTTGTGGCTGACGACAGCACAGGAGCGATAGGCCTTTGCTAACAGAAAGTATCTTTTATTTTGGACGCATTTCCCTGCAGATAACCAACACAGTGTCACTTGTAGAAGACTGCTTATTAAAAACAAGCAAAAAATGATGGTTCTCTGCATTAGGCACCGTCCCCTTCAGTTGTAAAATGTTGCCCCTGGGTGATGGGTTATGCTCGCAGAAAGGATTTGAACATTCAGACTGCGCTGTGCCCTGACAGAGCCTGCATGCTTAAAGACCTGTTATTTTTTCCTGACTCTGACTCCAATTAATGTACTTTTTAAATGATTAAACATATCATGCTGTGACTTCTGAAATGTCAACAAGCTTCGAAACTTGGGAGACAGGAATGTAATAAAATAGGTAATAGGAGATTCAATAGTTAATAGAGGCCCTGAAGTGTGAGTGTATACAGTAGCTGTATATTGGAAACTGTGCAAATGAAGATGGCTTAGTATTGCAAACTGAGGAAGAAAATTGTTTTTAATTAGCACCTTCATAAGAACTGCTGATTAATACTGTTTGGTTTGGTGAAAAGCTTTCAGCTGAGTAATTTGTACAGCCATTACAACAGTTTTGTTAGACCAGGACTCCTGTTGTTAAACACAAACAGCAGATGATAATGGTGGAAGATGAGTTTGTCATGTAACAATTTACCTTATTGAAAAAAGCTTTATATAAAACCCAATACAGTAGCTACTAGCAGAAATCACATATTTTAAATCCTTTCAAGATTGCAGTGTGTGATGCTAGTGTGTTTTTTCATGGAGGAGAAACAGATTTTATATCATTTATAAAATTATATATACAATTTAAAGGTGTTGTAGCATGGACAGACCACTTTACTGGTAATGCTTTACATCAGGACAGTAAAGTGCTGGTATATTCAAACACTTCCTAAGTATACAAAGTCGGTCTAAAAATTGAAAGGTAATTAAGTAATATTGTTCACATGCAAATGTATTTGTGCATTATGCACTGAAATTATGTCTGGTGTTTGTGCCATGTCTAGGGTTTCTACCTAAGGCTTTAAGGAGATTTCTCCCAGGTTAACTACTGTTCACAGCAATTGCTTCCCCTTCCTTTCGATTGACAACAAAAAATTAAAACCTCTTATCCATGTCTCCATAACACAGAGACATATGCATTTTAGTGGCCCCGATAGAAAATTTCGTGCAGTCTGTAGAAACAGAGGGATTTTATTAAATGTGGTAACAATGAAGGAATATCTGCACTAAATTATGACGCTAACCAAGGATGGTAAGATCTGTAAATTATTGGAGTGCTATAATAGAACATGAGAGTTTTCCTTTAGACAGGCCTTCGGGGTAATAACAAGGGTTGAGACTCACGACAGTGCCAAATAAGCTTTAGACAGCATAATAGTCTGCAAAGAAAAGCCACAGAGCACTAATGTAAAAGAAGAGCTGTCCACCACATGCAGTAAAAATCACCAAAGGTCATTTTATGGTAGCAATTGTGACATAAAATTGGTGGTCATGCTACATGTCTAATACTCAGCACAGCTTTATAAATGATGGGCCCCTAGCGATGGCTGTCATTAAGTGCTTTCATCATAATAAACTTTAAACTGTTGGCTTTATGAATCGCCAGCCAGCTTCAGCTGTTCGTTGGATGGAGCTTGCAGTGCCTTAAGTGTGACAAGGCCTATTAGGAACTGCAACCATGTTTCAAGCGTACTTGGCTTTCCCACTCCTGGGGTGATTGCTGCCTATTAAATGGCATCTGGGAAGATTTTCCTCCAGCAATCTCTGATCAAGAGCTTTTTTGGGCTTTGACCTGCATTTCCTTCAAGACTTTCTCTGAGGAGTTTTATAAGAGCAAAACTCCAGAGGATTTATAGCCACTTCTGATTAATACCTTTTCAGTTTTTCTAGCAACTCTCCCACTGCTACATGGAGAAAAGCTTTCATTGTTCCTAAGGTGCTTATTTGTGACCTTTTCTCTGCTTTCTGATTCCCTCTAACATGTTCTCAGTGAAATCCTTGGTGTGCAACCAAGACAGTTGCCGAAGTTGCTGCAGCTTTCTGTGCATTGGCTTTGGTAGTTAAAAAAGAAAATTAATTTAGAAGGAACGCCTCCCATTTCTATTTCAACAGTGGTCTTGCAATTCATGGGTAACAGCTAAATGCCAGCAGTATGGATTTGCTCTCCTAAATAGTGTACCTGAGGTAGAGAAATGCCAGTTCCATAGGGCTCTAGCTGAGGGGAATGCAGCTGCATAATTGTAACAAAAATTTCCTCCTCGATCCCAGCCTCTCAAATCCCTGTCCAAAGAAACAGCCTCTGTGGCCCGTTGGCAGGCAGGGAAGTGAGCTCTGCTGTGGCAGGGCCACATTCTTCCTTCAGCAACTTCCTCTCTGTAAGGAAATGGTCCCAGTCGCCTGTTCATTTGCCGTCCCTCGCTGTGTCGAGGCGGCGTAGGCAGAGGAGCAAAATGTGAAGTGTTTGCAGCTTTAGGAAGGTCATGGCAGCACCCCAAAGCCCCCCGGTGCAGGGGGCTCGGTGGGAGACCCCTGGGCACACAGGCTGCCGGGAGCCGGTCCCGCTCTTGCCCTGGCACAGGCTCAGGGCATGGCCCCTGAGGTGGCACATTCCTGAAGCCTGGAGTGCGCCAGGGATAACTATACTGCTGAAATATAAAGTTGCATATCAAGATTTCATGAAGTAGATTATATTTTCATCACCCTTATGCATATGAAGTCTTTTAATTTCTATAAATCTTACAGTGAGTTAGAATTAAATCGTATTAGTGTGAATAATAAATGTTTAGGGATCACTCATCTAAGAACTTGTAGTATTTAATTTACAAGCACTATACATTTTTCAAATCTCTTAACAAGGAACTTTAAGCACTTCTTGAGGTTTTAAAAAAGAAGAAAAAACCAAAAAACACAACAGATCTGGAAAGCAAAAATGCTCTATTTTTCCCAGGATCCTGAATGAGTGACTCAGGAGGTATTGTAATTGCAAAAGCTTTCTGTGTGTAAGAACCTGGCTAATACTCTTATTAGCATCTTTTTTAATCCAGGTAACATAATAGTCAAAGTGTCAGATGAATGTCTCAGAAGTGGACCATTAAAAAATAAATTGTGAAACCTTTGAGAGATTAGCATTTGAATCCAGCCAGAATCTCCTTGAGGTTCTTGGGTGTGGATCAGAGTCCTTAATGTCTAAGTTGCTATCACAAACCACATCAGCCTCCAAGTTACTTGGAATGAGAAGACAGTAGCCACAATTATTAGTCTTAGCTCTGGAGTTGTTTCCTCTGGGAAGCAAATTAGCAAAATGAGATTTTCACTGCAAAAAGAGGTTTCATTTTCTGAAACTTCATTTTTAAGGAAGTTTTAAAAACAAACATCAAATAAAGTACATTAAACCAGTATTTCTGGGGTAAATACTTATGCTTTAATTCATAGTAATAGTAGTTAGCTCTTAACCAAGGCTAATGTGAACTTTGCACATTCAACATGCTTTTTAGAGTTATTACTTACATAACATCATTGGCTGATATGATAGAAAATGCTTTACCTTTTCCCATGTTGGGAAACTGAGGCAAAGAAGTGAAGTAACACACATAGAAAGGCTCCCTGACAGGCAGAAATGTATTTATAATGCAAGTTTCACTCAAAGACAGTTCTTAAACAACAGACCTTTAACCATCCATCACAGTTAATTTTTGTGCTAGATGTCGGCATACCCTGGGAACTACATCTTTTTCATCATCAGGTATCATTTGAAATTCCCTGAAGGGGTTATTGTTCTTTCTGACGGATGGTACCAGTATTGGATTTCTCAGCAGATGTACTGAAATACAGACAGGGATGTAGGATGTATAAAAAGTGTTCTAATTTGGCATTTCCGTTCTTCTAATGCATTTCAGCAAAGCTGCTCGTTTTCAAGGGATCTGGTAAGAGCACTGAAGAAAACATATGGAACTTTGTCCAATTTCTACAGGGGAGAAAGGCTGTTTATTTG
Organism: Pachycephala philippinensis; assembly: GCA_013397055.1. Lineage (NCBI taxonomy): Eukaryota > Metazoa > Chordata > Aves > Passeriformes > Pachycephala > Pachycephala philippinensis. The sequence continues at coordinate 342,224 of VWZT01003946.1, read as the reverse complement.
TTTGGAGGGAGCACTGATGGTCATTCCTACATCTTCATACTGTTTTAGTCTTCCTACTGCTATGCTGCTTTCCGGGGCTTGGGGAAGATGCTTAACTCTAGGTTAACTCTTTGTGATCTCACCAGAAATCTGCAGAAGTGGTTTGGGCCACTTTTTGAGACAAGTACTTCGACAAGCCTGCAGGCTACTAGAAGATTTAGGGATGAGGACCACACATAAAGCTTTGTGCAGCGTTAATTTCCAAAGGTCTGTGTGAATCACAGCGAAGGCATTAGTACTGTGTGAGTGTAGTCAATAATTGATGCAAACAGTTAAAGCGGTGACACAACAGGAAGCAAAGTGGTGATTTAACCTTGCATTCCTGGTGCAGGGAACACCAGCAGCTCAGCAGATTACTGCAGAAAGGGCAGGTGTTTTTGTCATGGCTCTACAACAGCCTGTGCCAGGTGAGGTGCATCTGTGCTTTTCTGTGCCCACCCTGCCGACAAGGTGCTGCCAGATAACTGCATGAGGAACAAAAGGGGATCATGTCACAGGCACCAACACTCTGGGAATCTGCCAGCTTATGTAGTGAGGTAGAAATATTAGCAAACACGTGGGGAAAGAGTCCATTATGGAAATAAAGGGCATGGGAGAGCACAGAAACAGTGAGCCATATTTTGCAGTGGTTTGTAGGCTGCGCAGGAAAGAAATGGGAGGGAAAAGATGAAATTCTCATCTGAGAGGGAGATATTCACCATGACAAAAATCATTTGGAAAGGTGTTAAGCTCAGTTAAAAGGCAGCCCTTTCAAAGCACTTTCAGAGTTATTTTCAGCTGTGAGCAAAGCAGAGGAATATTGCCACTGGGTAGAAATGCTGCCAAACAATGATGGGTGGAAAGGATGCCTACTGCTGAACCCCAGCCCATTTCAGATCACTTTTGGCCTGCTCTTTTCTTTGTTGTAAGGCCCCTTTAGAGGAATAAGGACTGCAAAGCATGGGCAGCATCCCATCCTGCCTCTCCATGCCGAGGTGGCAAGGGTTGGAGGCTTGTGTCCAGGGCCTGAAGGGCTGAGTCCGGGCTGCTTAAAGCATGGGGAGGGCACATCCTGTCAGGTCATGGCCTTAAGAAGGCTCTACTTGTGCCCAAAAACTGGGAGTGAGAACGAAGTGGTTGCAGGTGGGTTCATCACAGGACAGTGGATAATCCTAACAGGCACGGAGCTCAGTGAGACAGTGTGCCAGCAGTCGGAAAGGCAGCACGAGACCCTGCAGAGCAGCACAGCCACAGCGGGGATGCAGGTAAGACTGAGCAGCTTATAAACTTCTCCAGAGTGAACAAAATGGGTACCACTTTCCAACTTCCCTGTACCCAATAACCACAGGCACAGGAACCTGCAGACCACAGACCTACATATGTTGAGGAGCCCAAGTAGGGGCTCCCATTTGTGTGGCAGTGCATCCGTGGCATGTACCATGTGTGCGCTCACCAGGAAAGGTGGAGGAGCAGCAGGGAATGCTGAGTGCTGGGAGGGCTCACCTGGTGGTGTGTTGGCTTGCCTGGACTCAAGAATGCACTGTAAAGGCAGCACATGATTGTACATGACTTGTGGTTCTGCCTTCAGAGCGTTCTACCTCATGCTAAAGAAGTGACTAGGAATGTGTTTTCCCTAGGTAACCACTCTTGCCAGTAGGCAGGGGGCATGTTATTGCCATACAGCCATGCTGTTATTGCTGCTGGATGGGATTCCCCTGTCCCAGAGCCACCATCCATTTTACCTGCTACTCCGACACACAGTGCTTCCCACCTGCACCAAACGGGGTCAAGCTGAAATGAACACTTGCATGAACAGTTCAGATCATTGTACAATCAGGTATTTGAGTTGCAGAAGCACAGCACGTTTTTCTCCTGCTATTTAGAGGCTGATGTGTGTAGCCTTAACAACAATTTGTTTATTCATCCATTTCAGTAGCTTTGTTCCTGCTGACTTCTATCTAAAATGCAACGTAATGCACATTTTATGAGCTATAGGACAGTTACGGCTTAGAGTGAGTCCATATGCACCAGAACTGGGGAAAAAAAACGGGTATTAAAAAAACCTCATAAGATCTAGATTGTTGTAAGTATTCTCCTTTGCTGATTTCTTACCTTTTCATAGCATAGAAATGAGAATGAATTTAATATGTAATGGTGCATGTGGGCATATTTTCAGTGTAGGGAGCACGGAGATATATCAGAATATTCAGAAATCTGAGCTTTTCCCAAAGTATTGAAAAAGCTCTTTCAAATGAGGAAAGAAATGTCACTTTAAACATTCATTTAAAAAATATCGATGTAGCAATATGATGCTCTGCAATGCATCTTTTATGCTTAAAGCCCAGGAACTGGTATATTCCCAGATTTCTTTTAAAATCTGACTTCCAAAGGCAAATAGTGCTGCAGTGATCGTTCAAAACACTTGTGCTTCTCTGAGCGATATCAGTGGTACTTTAAACTGTAAGCTGACTGCAAGCTCAGGCACAACACAGCTTCATCTGTGTTGACCTCAGCATGCTAAACCAAGGAATACACTCGAGGTATTTGTGTTTCCTGTCCTGACTCTGGCCATCTGCACTGTGGCCAGTGAAAGTCCTATGGCTTGTGTGCAAATGTCCAGTCTTGGCCTGTATGAGGTTTCTCTCTCAGGGAGGAATAGCCTAAAGGTAGGCTGCTTATAAATCCAAATCCTCCAGTGGGTGGCTTTTGGACCTGATAAACAGGTTGTTTTGCTGCATTCTTAGATGGGATGTGTGGGAGGCCATGAGCCTGTTCTTTGTGCCATAGACTTGGGCTAAGCTGGACCATCAGCCTGAACCTTCTCTCTTGGCATTCCCTGAAGGTTGCTTCTAGCCTGTGTTTGAACTTACATCCTCCTGAGGTGCTCTTGTGTTTGTGTGCAATACAGACATAACCAGAGACTGCAGATTCTCCTGTGCTTGACCAGTCCTTTTTCTCTGCTAGTTTAGCTGGGATGTAACTCAGAAACCTCTGCCCCGTACTGGTGCACTGAAAGGCAATTACCCTTCCTAAAGGAAAACACAACTGCACAAACCTCCATTTAGCTTAGAAAAGGGGCTCTGATAATTGTCTTAAAACCAACCTGACAATGTGAAGCATTACAAAGCATTACACCAGAGCCTGTTCATGCTGCTGATAGAGTAAAAGTTTATTTGTACGAGCAATTGCTGTGTCTATCTCATTTAGACCCAATAGGACCTTCTTGTAGGGCCCTGTGACTCCATGAGAATAGGGGCAATTCTCTCTGGGCAGCTATGGATTACAAAGGAAGTCACTACCACTGGGAGTAATGCTATCTTAACAAAAATCTCCCTGCTGCTGCCCAAACCTTGACCTACTGTGCAGTTCTTTTTCTGCTAATAGAACTCACTTGACATCTTTACCTTTGTATACCACTTTGCTGTAATTCCCTATGACCCTTTTAAAGAACTATAGTAGTGGTAGGACTTCATTGCAAAGATGAACTGCAAAGCATAGCCAAATTTGAAGGGTCTGGGGGGAAGAAGAAAGGGTTGTTTGTTACTATTTCATATATAGCCCACCCTAAAGAAATAGCAGTAAAAGACGTGTGGCAATGGAGATGTCTGCCCCCTGTTCTCCACAGAATAATTGCAATGGGGCACAGGCCTGTCCCTTCTGAAGCTTCACTAGTTAGTTTTATTGCATCAGGGAAAGCAAAATGGCAAAAATACAAATTGTTTGAAGTTTCCACACTTCTAACATTAAAAACATGCTTTTCTTTTCTGAAGGATCTAGGAAGGTCTGAAGCTCCCCAAACCAGGCCATGGTGACATACATTATATCACTTGTCAGGGCTCAAGAAAATCCAGAGCAGAATAGTATCAGGTGTTATATATTTCCTCCTTTTTCTTCCTGGTTATAGTTGTGATAGTTGATTTTCAGGTGGTCCAATCCACCCCTATTTCCTAGCTCCTTGCATTCCTCAAGGACTCTGTGCTCAATGCTCTGCATCCACAGGAGGAGGCCAAAGGGTGGTTTCTGGGGCTGCAGGATGGTGGTGCACAGGCAAGAACAATTTACAGGATGTGGTAGTGCTCTAGTCAAACAAGAGATTCTTTTTTCTGAAGTAAAATTGGCAACATGCAGATGTCCTCTGAGATTCTAACTTTGCTGCCTCCTCAGTCAATGCTTGTACTCTTCAAGGGTAGTGAGGAAAGCTACATCTTCTCCTTTTGATAGGATAATAGAAGTGAGGTTATCCACACTGACCTGCACCTTCTGACTTTTCAGTCAACCAGCAAGCTTTATTCCATCAGATGAAGCATGACCTGTTTTACTCCCCTGCTGTTCACTGGTACTTAGATAGCTGGATAACATAAAGACTTTGGAACACAACAGGAGTTAGGATGCTGCTGGAGATATGGAAAACCTGCACACAAATGCTGTGGTTTTGTCTCCCAAACTCATTAGTAGCCACTTCTCCTTGGGATTTACCATACCTTTAGGATTCTCCACCCTTCCCTCTGTCCTTGCCATAGAACACAGAGCCCTCCCTTGCTGCCATCCCTATGACACAGCTCCTCAGGCTGTGGAAGCTGTGACCCAGCCCGGTGCTGTGGTGTGCTGAGGGCTCAGATGTCAGCAGTGTTTAGCCCTCCTGTGGGCAACATTTTCCCCACCCCATCTATCCCTAGCACAGGCCTTTGTTTGCACCCCATGGGAGGAAAATAATCCCCTTGCCTCTGACCACACCTGGATTCAGCCTCCAATTTGGCACCTTGAAAAGTGGGCCAATTCTCCAACACTCTTGCCAGGACTAAAGCCAGAGTGAATGCAGCTAATTCTCACTACTCTAATTAGGTGTTGAGTTAGCAAGGGGAGACCTCACCTCCTAGGAAAAAAATTTTAAAAGAGAGAAAAGGGAAAGAAGGGAGGAAAGAAGGCAGGCAGCAAGAGAGAAAGAAAGGGAGAAAAAGAGGGAGAAACAAATAAATGTACTCTCTGAAAAAGAGAAAAGAGAGCTCTGAGCACTTGACAGGGGTAACAGAGAGGGAGACTGGGAACAGCCCCTTTCTTGTAGGTGCAGGACAGAAGAGGGTGTCCTACACAGATCAGAGGCTGGAGGAGCACTGGGGACATAGGGGGCAGCCGCAGAGGGAATGCCTTGCTACATTTTCTGGCTTGCTTTGGCCGTAGATCTCTGGGGAAGCCTTCGGTGTGGAAATCAGACAAAGGTGTTCCTGTTGTTACTCATGGGAATTTAGTGGTTCAGAGAAATGCCCTGAAAATGTGTTGGAATCCAGTTATGCAGTCTCAGACAAACAAAAAAAAATCTTCAGTAGTACTCCACAAGCCCTGGTCAAATATCAGCATTTTCTCCAGCTTATTTAATAATCAGGTGCCTTTCTCCCCATCCCACCCCCCTCACCCCCCACACTCCTCCAAGAAAAAGAAACTCACATCTGCTCTAGATGACTTGAAATAAAGGGGGCCGAAAGCTGTATGTATGGTTTTCTTAGCTTCTCTACACAGAGAGCCAGGGCCATGGAAACATCAGACTAAGAGGCTTAGAGTAAATCCTGGCAGTCTCAGTGCTAGAAACTCTCCCACTGATAACCAAAGCCTAATAAATAAGTTTGAGAGAAAAACTAAATGAGAGTGCGTCAATGTTGAGCAGTTAATTAGGATCCCTCTAAGCATTTGTGCTGCAAAGAACAAGAAAATTAAAGAATATAAAAACATATGTTGGCAAGAGTGAGAACATGCTAAAAGTAAACACTGCTGTTATTATTAACAGTAAAAATAATATTAATTAGTTGTATTACAGTAGCACCTAGTGGTGCTACTGGATCTCATCCCCAGATGAGATCAAGGTCCCCAAAATATAAAGGTCTTAAAAGTGCATTTATATGTAACAGATGTATATGGACATGTGTACATAACATATGGATAGAGACACAATTCAAGTGATGAAGAAACCTCAGCAAATGGAAATCAGGCTACAGAATATTTTGTGACTTGGCTTCTCTTATTCCTATTTTTTTATGTGCTGCAGGGCAGCTGTTTGCAGTTGTTATTCATGATACAGGGAATAGAGGACTGTATTTGTAGTGAGGAGTCAGAATGTATATATGTGTGTGTCTGTGTGTGTATTCATATATAGGTGTGTCTATACATCTGTGAGTGTACACATACACACAGATGCACATTCAGACCACATGGAGTTCTATTTTTCCTAATTTGGATCAGGACAACACAGAAAGCTTGGCAGACAAAATAAAAGCTACCCCAAAGGCTCCATTTACTCCCCAAGCACCATTTCTGCACTACAGTGGAACTGCCACTGTCCTTTCTGTGCATGCATGGGCACTTTTTGGAGAGAGATGTCTCCCCACCCTGCACTGTAAAATCCTCCCTAAAGAAAGTCATAGCTGAATACCGCCCTCAGCTAAGTCAAGATAATCTGAAGGGTACAGAACTGCAAGTTGCAGTTGCTGCAGCTGCTGCTGATTTCTACTAAATAATTTAATAATAAATTTTTTAAAAACCACCCTTTCCTGCTGTGGATTTGCATGCCATAGCAGGGAGAGGCTATAATGACCCAGATGACACACAGTTAACTCCGGATTCCTTAAGACATGGGAACTAATTTAATTGTTAATGCTTTACTGCCTGGGTTTCCTAAGAAAATGAGCCCTTGCAGATTATCTGGGTTCCTGTTTCAAACAGAGCAGTGCTGAGGGCTTTTTAGAAAAAAATCTTGTTTTATTCTGAAATAGCAGCAGCAGTCTTGAGATTTCCAGTGCGGAAATTGCACGGCAGGTTGAGGCGTCAGTTTAATGTTCGGAGACATGCTTCGTTTGAATGATAATTTCATTAGATTAGTTTGTAAACTTTTAATGCAGGTTGCATTATACGTCTAAGAAGAAACAATTTGTGTGACAGACTATCCTTCATAATCCCCCTCTTCAGCCTTCTGCTAACAAAAGACCCTTAATACTGAAGATGTTTTGTGGGAGGAGAAACATTTTCCAAACAAGTAGTTTCTCTATTCCAGCCCAGGTAACAAAGAGGCCTTAGGAATTTCTGTGGGCCTTGTCAGGACTGGCCCATTGGTCTTAAAGCCACCTGCTGCTTAAGCCATTGGTCAATAGATTAACTGCTGCTATTACTAAGTGTTTAGGAAAGTAAGTTATGTGGCAGAGCAAACAAAATCAACCTCCTTAACACATGTTAATTCAAAATTTAATAAATCTGCACTGAGAACAGTAAAGCAATCAAGGACGGCTGGGTGCGCAGGAAAGCTCTTCCTCTTCGTATGCGCTGCTCCTCCAAGCAAAGTATCACATAGCAGATAAAAAGTCTTAAACAAAAGGATAATACTCTATTTGCTTTGCAAAACTAGCTTGACACTTGCCTCCACGCCTCTGCCTTCCTCCTTTTCTTCTGGCTTTTGGATGCTGTTTTGCGCTGCAGATTTTGGGCAATTTCCAAACCTCAGTCACTGAAGTTCACAATAAACAGTAATAGTGGTGTAAATTCCTGGTGAAAATGTGGGAAGGATTCAAATACTGGCAAAAGCTGTGACACTCCACAGCCTCGCATGTCGTTCTTATTCTGTAATGAAACACATGTTTTAACAGAGCACATTTCCCCAGGAAGAGAAATCCTTGTGCCTGCCCTCACATGCTGTTGGGGACTTTTCATGGCCATGGAGGTCCAGGAGGATTTCTGGCAGGGGAACTGAGGAGTTTCATGAGGCCAATGCCTCATGGATCTAGCCTGGGCAAAGGTTAGAAAGGTGCTACCAATTCTTCTTAAAAAAAGTAATTTAAATCTCATTTGCCTACAGCTCTATGCTATTTCATGAGATAAAAGAAAGACTTGGGAGAAAAATTTTGCTTTTGCATGCAAAAAAGGGGATAGGGCAATATCAGATGTTGGTGCTTGTTGGCTTAGGAGTTCCTGGTTTTTTGTTACATGCTTCAAGCACTTGCTATTTCTCATACTGTAAATTTAAGTAACTGGTAAAATACAGTTCTCATTATCATTTTGGCAAGATCCACAAAAATTCTTGGAATAAATTTCCATTTTTGTGGTGTCTTTTCTTAACTCTTAACTTGCAGATTCCTATGTTTCGTTAATAAGTAATTTGTTTCATATGAGTCAGTTGTGACCTAAAACTGAAGATCAGGATTATGGTTGCCCTTACTTGGCTTAGAATCATGGGATGGATGCTCCTGCATGGGATGAGTCTGTGTTTTGTCCATGGATACTCAGGAGAAGAGAGTAGTCCAGAACAGTGTCAATTCAGATCACACATATGTTGCCCACTGATGTTTTCCCACTGAGTGTTTGAGAGAGGCAGAAGCAGAGAAATGCACTGTAAAGTATTCCTGCTCCAGCACATGCACACTTCTACCCCAGGCGAGGTGTGGCAGCTGGCAGTGGCCTTTTCTTCAGAAATTTGACCTTTTGTTACAACTGGCTTTGGGATCTGGGTTTTTGCAGATTTCCCACAGGTCTAATACTTGGTTTTGCCAAGCGCATTTGACTGGTTCCAAACATACATGTTGATGATCAGGTGCAGGACCTTGTTAGGAAAATAAGGCATCTTCCAACCAAAATTTCAGGATTTCTCAGGATCCATAGGCTGGGCTGTGATTTCCCTAGTCTGGCTTTGGGAGAGCCTTCCTTAACCCGGCATGTGAATAAATGCTGCTGCAGGCCTCCATCCATGCTCTTTGGAGGACTGAAAATTCCCCCTTCATGAGGCTGTAAATCCCCTGAGAGGAGAATGCAGCAGTAACTCCAAAATGTTTTCCTTGCAGACCTTGTTGAGCTGTTTTTTTCCCTGGTAGGGGAGCATTTAGACCTCTATGAACAAGATAAGATAAATGATTTATTATGGCATGGTAGGTATTGCTGGGCTATCTGCTGCCATCATGGAGCCCAAGCTGATGGTTGTAGCAAGATATTAGAGGCTATCTTTGAACAGGAAATTTATCTGAGATTTTTATATTATATCAAAGCTCCTTGCATGTCTGGGAGTATTTGCGGGTCAGTAAAATGCTAAGAACGTTCCAGCAGGGCTGCTATCCTTCCTTTCCATCCCATGTCTAATCACGCTCCCTTCAGGCAGTCTGGTAAAATTGTGATGGTAGGTTAAAATCAGAAGTCCGTGTACAACAGAAGATTGCCCATGTCATGTTCTGAATGTCTTTGACTCCAGGACCTATTCTCCTGATGGACACAGTGTAAGGAAAGCCAGATCCAGCCCTATATTTGTGCTGTGAAGTGAGGACATAGGACATTTGCATTCAAAGTATCTTTTTCCAAGAAGGTGGGTGAGCATCTGTCTTCACAGCTGACACCAAAGCTGGTTTTCAGCCAGTCTGCTGGCAAGAGAGACGAGTGAGTAGGGTCCCATTTGACAGCCATAAGCTCTAGGTAGTTTAATGTAATGCAGTTAAAATTAAAGCACTTGCCTGGTTTGTTGTGCAACATCCCCACATTGCCTTAGCCTGGCAAGGTCAGCTGGATGATATTATAAATGGATTCTCCCTCGTTCCTTTTCGCTTATTTTAATGTGATGTTGCTTTCTGTACACGTATTAATTGTATAAGCCAAGGAAAAATGTGAAGTAAAGGAATATATTTTTAGGTGTTACTTTATTTGGAAAGCAAGAGACGCAGTCTCTTCTGGAATTTGATACTCGTAAGCTGAACGGTGCTTTACTGCTGTGATGCAGTTAAATCACGCAATTTCTTTGCTGCCTCATAATGAAGAAACGTAAGCTCAACTGTTATTCTCCTTTGAGGCTAAGAATTCAAACTCTCTTTGAGAAAAGACTGATTTTAGATCATTTTCTGCTCTGAGTCTGCTAGGCATTACACAGGGTGCAAAGGCAATACACAGTGTAGCATGACACTTAAACTGTTATTACACTTATATTGCATTTAGAAAAAAAATCTTCAATCATTCATAGTTAACCTACGAGAGCATTTTCCCCAATGTGACACAAATGTTTTTAAAATAATGGGATGATTTGTTTCTTTCCAATGTTTCTTTTGAATATGAGGCAGCGAGGTTAGAAGGGGAAGCAGAGGGGGGATGAAAAGTGGCTTATATTGTCAAGGTCTCCTTAACTGTTAAGCAGTGGGGGAAAGAATCAGGCTGCTTTCCTGGGCGAAAACAGAGAGATATTCTCCACTGATGACTGTCCTTCTAAGCCTTTCCTATCACAGGCTAGCAGTTAAAATAATACTCACCTACTGGGCATCCAGCAGAGTTGATCTACCTTTTCTGCTAGGAGGTTCACGTCCAGTCAAGCCTGATTAATCTGTTGCAAGTCCTGAATGATCCCAAATATAACACATAACAGCTACACCTGTTTATCAAGTCAGTTCATTTCCCTTCCCCTATTCCACACTGAAAAGGAGCATTAATTAAAACAGTAAACAAACGAGCGCCTATTCTAAATCAGAGCTGCAGGCAAAGAAGAGATAACTTAGGCTCTTGAGAAGAGGGATTTTCAGTTAATTTATGGAATCTACTGTCACTCTCAGGGCAAGGGAGCTTACGTAGCTGGGAAATTGAAGCAGACAGGCTTTGTCTAAACACTTCTTTTTCAGTGAATATCTTCTCTTTTCTTCCTATTTTAATTTTTAATCAAGCCCTCTTTTTTTTTTCTTTTCTTTTTTTTTAAGAAAAGAAATTGCTAGATTTTTCCAGTGTTCTGGTGACTCATACAGCTCCTGTGAAATACCCAAAAGGTAGAGGAGAAGAGTGAGGAGGAGAGGCAGGAAGCTGAGCTTTAAAAAGAGCAGTGTGAGAATATGAAATGTTCCTTTAGCAAATTATTCCCCAGAAATTAATTGCTGCATTTCAATCCATTTTATTCATCATTTCCCCAGCATTTTCATACGTACCCTGGTCCTGGACCAGTGTTGGTGTGAGTGTAGGATTAGCAGCTCAGATCCCCGATGAGCTGCAGGGAGCCCACCTGAATTAAATAGTTGCAATGTAGTGTCCAAGAGAGACCCTCGGTTACTGTAGTGAGGAGCTGCCAGCCTTTTGCAAGGGCTGACTGATCTGTGCAACACACAAGTGAGCATATGAACAAGCTTGCAGGACTGTGACAAAGGGTCTGCTTCTGCCTGCAGACATCCCCAGGGGCTGTGAGGAGAGCACCGAGGGGATCAGAGAGGCAGAGCCCGGGGACTCGACTCCTAGTTGTGCTTTGCAGGTGTTGTTGGCACCCATCTCCCAAACTTGGGGCTGCTGTCCCCAGCCCCAGCTCTGCGGGAGGAGTCTTGCAGGAAAATTGCCCGGGTGTGGGTGCTGCAGGGTCAGGGCCTCTGCTTCACTGTGGATTTTGGTTTGCTTTGTTTGTTTGATGGATGCACGTACACATTCAGTTCTTGATAGAGGGGGAGAAACAGCAGGGGAGTGCCTCAGAGCTGCAGGAGAAATGGGGGCCAGACCCCCCTGAAAGCAAAGAGGTGATGTGCTCTGAATTCCCCCTCACAAGCACATTGCTGAGCTAATTGAAACTGGCTCTCCCACATCCCTGGAGAGTGCCCTGACCTCCTACCTACCAGCAGCTGGGGGGAGGGCTGGGAGGCAGAAAAAAATCCTCTCCCTCTTTTCCTCTCTCCCTCTTTCCTTCTCTCCCTCTCTCCTTTTCCCTCTTCATTTTTTAATCAGCAGTTCTACCCCGAGAAACCTTCCCTGCTGTAGCTCCTGCTGTACACACCCAGGACAACTTTCAACAAATCACCATTTTCTGTCAAAAAATTTGCAGCCTGCTCTTGTTACGAGCTGCTTTTCAATTCCAGAACATAGCTAAAAAGATTACTGCTCTGCCCAAATAAAATGCTATTGGCAGGGAGACAGTTTAAATTCCTATCAGCCAGGATTTGTCATGATGAAGGCTGCGTTTCTCAAGAAGCAAACTATCATTTTGCTTCTTACAATAATGTTGGGACTTTCTCCCTGGGCTAATTAATATATTAGACATTTGATTTTATTTCAGACTGAGATTTGGAATAATTCAGTTTGTGAAATTACATTGAAATTGTAGTTTTCATAAAATTACAGACAGACCAAAAAAAGTTCTGTAAACCTTTGTCATTTCAGATACAAACCTCTTTTAAAGCTACAGGAATGCCTTCTACATATTTCAAGTCATCCAGCTTTTACTGGTGGCATATCCAGTAATCATGTTGACAAATTAATGGTAGAGAATTAGTTGTACATTAAAGATTTAAATTATATTATGCAGCACATTGTCATAAAATGATATAAAACAATTGGCAAATAAATGTAAATTAATTCCAGTTACTGACATGTAAGACGCAGAGTGACATCTGTACACTTCTCGCCTTGCGCAGCTGCCATACTTTCAAACGTAAAGCAAAGTGGGAAGCGGGATGGCGCGGTGCAGCCGCAGGCAGGGATGGGCTCAGGCCCGGCCTTTGGGCTGGGCAAGCCGTACCTCCACTTCTAAACAAACAAATTTGTGTCCAGCATCGCCCCTGCGTGCCCCTGGAGGGACGGCAGAAAAGTTTCCTTTGTCAAGCAGGATGAATACCTTGTCATGACAATACTCGGGGTTTTGTATTATCCCACCCTGACCAAAATCCCGCGAGTTCCTATCAATACCAAAGCGCGATTGCTTCCCGGGGCACAACCCCAGGACTTTCAAGGGCTCGCACACTACTGTGCTGGCTAATTATACGGATTCCATTTCCTGGTATGAAGGAATGCATTACCTGCAGCAAAGGATGCAGAAAATATTGGGCGTGGGAGGCGCTAGGAGGAAGCAGAAAGCGGCCATGAATTCAAGCCCCAGCCCTGGGTTTATACCCACAATCCAGACCCATGCTGAGAGCCTAATCACTGGGGCCATTCTTTGGGCTGTTGTCCAATCAGTCCCTGAATAGCAAAACCCCACAATGCGGAGTATGAATTAGAGGGGGGGAATAAACGTGGGCACAGACTTTTTTTGCAACAATACCTAACTGGGCCTTTCAGCCAGGACAACTCACGGACAAAAGCACGGCGGAAATTGAAGTAACTTTTGGAGGCCCTCGTCAGTAAGAGCTGGCTTGATGAGGGTAGTGCTGGCTTCTTTTTTGTGTGGACCGCATCAATTATTCACTGAGGGGGGAGAGGTGGAGGAAAAAAGTCTTAAAAATCCAACATTTGTGTTGCACTGGCCTTGGAAATCATGGCCGTTCGCTGAATAAAACCAAATATTTTTGTCTCCTCCTCCTCCTTTCCTTGGCGGATGATGCAGTGATTTAGGGGCTGGCTGGTGGAGTGCTCACATTCCTCACCCTTCCCCCCCACTCCCAAAGAAGAGAATAGCTTCTTGAGCTATAGAGATGTCTGGTCCATGTTTTAAAATTTAGCTTTGTTTACCCAACAGAATGGAATTCATTACTGCGCAAAAGCGGTTCAATTTTCTGACCTTTTTTATTCAAAATGTTGGAAGTAGCAAAAAGCTCATTTGAAGGTCACAGGTTTATGTATCTATTCTCTTAAGTGTTTTAGAAATTCATATGGAGGACACTAAAGGTGGAATATGTGAAAACATACTGTTCATTGTTTACCCTAACCTTGCCATGATTATTAGATAAATGAGGGAAGCAAAATGGCATTAAAAGCCATTGTTAACAGTGAATTTTTTTTCCCCCTGAAGACTGTTCATTTTTGCCCCCGATCTGCAAAGGTCATTTTCTAATTCTTTTCCCTGAGTAGTTTATATAACTTCTGCATTTCAAGTCTATAAAAAGCTTTTGCAGACTTTTCATACTGTAAGTAGTAATTTGTTTCATTACCGTTTGAATTTTTATATGTAATTCCTATGGATGTTTTGCTGATATTGTCAGGCTTAAAAGCTGAGAGGCTTTTCAGTTTTTTCTTTTTTTTTTTTTGTTTTTAAGCCCAGATTCATTCTATCTAGATAATTTGAAATTAGTGGAATCAATCAGTCGGTGATTTAAAAGCCAAACTTTGTGGCGAAAGATATTTGGAATAAAATTATTTTATTTTTCTGCATCCACAGCTGATTTGAAAGGCCTTTTCAGCTGGTTATCCAAAGCCAATATTTAACTGTTACTTATTCCCCTAATTTCTGTCCTTTGTCAGGGGAACTTTCCTCGCTAGATCTTGTTGCTCCGTTCCGCGCTAATTGCGGCTTACATTATATAAATGGCTTTGTAAAGAAAACTATAACCCCCAGCCTCGAAAGTTGCATGTTTCTATTTGCTCAAACTTGATGCACTTATTTTGAGAGGGTCATTTCGAGGAAAGCTGTGTAGGCACTGAGAATGTCCTGTATAATAAGCTTAAACAGAACCTTTTGTCCGTCCTCGTCTTCTCAGGCCCGAAAATTAGGCCTCCTTTTTCTGGCGGGGGGCTGAAGTGGTTCATTACCGCAGCCTCCTCCGGCAGGCCTTGGCCCAGCCATTCCCAGTACTCGAGCTCTGTAACTTCCTTAGAAAGGACGAAGGAAAACATGGCACACAAAGGTCTTGTTAGCACTTCCTATGTGAAATTAGCAGCTTTCTAAAAGGTACAACTCCAATTACCTCACATTGTGGGGACGCGCACAAACCCAACAATGAGCCCAGTCTTGCAAGTGACATGCTGTCTCTCTGGAGTTACTTCCCTAATTAGGGATGACGAAGCCCCATTCTGGCGAGTGCATCTATTTACAGTGGGCCACAATGCCTTAACTCGAGCATCCTCCTGAAAGGCCAGTGTTAAAAAACACAAGTGCTCTTTTGGCGGAGCCGTCCGTGGGGAAGCGCTGCATTCCTCGCGGCTACACCCTCCCGAAAAGGGTGGCCGCTTTCCCCCGCATTGTTCACACTTCAGGATTCATTTGGGACAATAAAGCTCCTGCCCCGTGAGCGCTGGGAATTACAGTGGACAATGGCCAGGCTTTCTTAACGGGGTCTAATGATGGAAAAAAAGAAAAATATTTATTGCTTTTGACAGTTTCACAAGGGGCAAAAATCCTTGTCGTGGCTTTAAGTTTCCACAGCTGTTGGAGGAAGGGTGGTCATATGGACTAAAACAGTTCAGCTCCTTTGTTAAGAGGGTGAGCACAAGGGCCAAGCTGTGAAATTAAAGATTAAGTTCATTAAGGTAAGATAATTGTGCTTGCATCCTTGTTGATACAGGTGTGTACAGGCAAGGCCTGGCTCAACAGACCTATTTATTTACCTCCTGGCTCCTTACCTTCATGAGGCAAATCACCTCACGAGGGTGAGGTGCTGGAAATATATCTTGTTTGCACAGCCCGGGACAGGGCTGGTGACCCACAGCCTGTGTTCACCATGGCCCCATCAAGAGGGGGAGGAGGGTGGAAAGCACTTGGGGGCACCACCAGACATACCTTAGCCCAGAGGAGACACCCGCCCTGGTTTTGGGCTGGGGCACAAGTCAGCTTCTTTCCTCAGAGGAGAAATGTCTTGAAACACCAGTGGTGCTGCAGTGAGGGAGGCGAAATTATTAATTCCCTGGTAGCTTATTTGGCATAAAAGTGTTACTGATTATTAGTTTGCTGCTGCTAAGTGTTTGGATTCTTCGCTATTGCTGTGTTATTTGTATTGTTAACAGTTCACAAGTTCAACAGTTTCAACTAAATTGCACTGTAATATTAGGGTTCCAGTATGAAATTACTGCAGTTAATAATAAAATAAGACCTTTGTGTAGGTATATAGATAGCTTCCCAAATTCATGAAAAAAAAGCCCTCGTGAATTAGCGCAAACATACTACTGGGAGTTGTGTTGTTTTGGTTCAGCAGATCAATTATCTATTGTGCTGTTTTGGTGACAAAGTAGGATGATAATTTTGAGTGATTAAAAATTCTGCAATACAGTTATTTCATCAAAATAAACATAAAGCAGGGAGTTGCACGAAGGAGCCTGGTGGTTCACTTGTGCCGGTTTCCTTCCTCTCACCCAGCGGTCGCCTAGCCCAGCAGCCCGCCCGGACTGCCACAAGCACATCGCCTGCACTCCAGAGCCAGCTGAGGAGCAGAATCATTTCCAAACCTGGTGCTTAAAAACAGCACCTTTCAGGGCCTTTCTGTGAGAGACAGAGCAGTTTAAGTCAGTGCTGTTTCCCCTGCGATGATGCTGCTCCTCGCTGCAGTCCTCCCTCCGTGCGTTTCACGGTGCCAAGTGGTTTGTGATAGCACGCTGAGGTTAGGACATGCGTCACCTCTCTGATATATTTTCTGCCACAGGTATTGTGCAGGTCACTGTCAACAAGTGGACATCAGAAATACCTCAGTCTGATGGCTGTGCTTCCCAGGATAGGCCTGTGCACAGAATTAAATTTTCTGTCCCACTCTACTTCGGCAAGCCAAGAGCTCCTATCCCATTTGGGGAAAAATATATGGAAATTACTCATGACAGAAATTCCTCAAAGACAACATCTTTTCTGCAAAGCTGAAGAGATGTGTGTATTAAGAGGCACATCAAAAAGACCAAGTTCCTTCTCCTTCAAGCTAACAATACATTAGGCCCAATCCTGCTCACATTAAAGAACCGGTTCCATTATTTCCTGCCTGCTTTAATCCATTTTCCCCATATAGGTGCCTAAGGAAGCAGTTCAGGTTAAAAATGTGCTGAGATAAAGATATGCTAAATATTAGAAATCTTGCTCTTTTACAGAGACATTTGCTTGTACACAAATTCTCTCCTTCTGGAGAATATAAATGATATATATTTGGTGGTTATAGAAAGCAAAGGCGTTCAAGTAACCTCCACGTGCCTTCTTTAAAATTCAGGATCTAGCTTTACTCCCGTAGCATAGATAATGAATTATCTTTGCTGGATGGAAACAAAAACCTGTCACACAGCTGGAATATATAACGTATTACAGCTAACACAACCTTTCATCATTTGAACCATTTGCTAATTACAAGGAAAGTTGCAGGCAAATTCTGAAGTGTTTTTAAATCTCACTTTATATTTTGGTCCTAGAGAGCAGTCATTAGAAGGTTCATTTTGTTGAGGTAAAATGATTTTGATTCTTCTTTTTTTGAAATTTCTGTATGTTTTTCTGTAAAGATCTGGTTACTATCAAAATAAATTAAACCATTTTCAGCTAGGAGAAAAGTAATTTATGAAAAAATTCATTTAAAAAACCCTTTAAAATACAAACCTTCATCCTTTTTCATTTTAATTTTTATAGGCTGTTGAAAAATACATGCAAAACGTAACGGAATGGTTTGTGAGATAATCTGCCAACAAATAACTAGATTAAATTAGCTTTATTTTCCTGCACATAGACATACCTGAGGAAATATAAGAACTTAAAATACTTATTAAATAAATCACAGCCTAATAAAAAATTATATTTTGTTGAGTTAGGTGAAAGAAAGTGAAGAAAAACAGTATTTTATCTGTGTTTTTCCATCTGTGTTTGCATGTACTGTATTATATGTGAAAAATTATGTCTCTCAGGTAGATTGTTTTCAAAAGGAGTTTGCTCCCTGCAACAGTTCCCATGTTGCATGTGGGAATGTTTCACTCTCCATCATGTGCATATGCACACTGTGTTACAGGTATTAATGAACAACTATAATACGTTAATGTGGACATCAGTAAACATAACAGAGTGTGTGTACCTGAATATAATGTCTATACAGATGTATGCATGTATACTGTTTTGAATACTTTGGCAAATTCGTATTACTTGATATGTATTTTATTGTGGATTGTTCATTACAACCTTTCCTGGTCCGCACAAAAGTATAACAAATCCAGTAATAATTTAAAAATTCCTTTACTTTGAGATAAAGGACTTTCTATGATGCTGTTTCCATTTCTCCTGCTTTGACACCATGCTGCTATAAAAATAGTAAAAATTTTTTAGAAACCCTTGCCAAATCTTTTGTCTCAGGAATCATGCACTGAATTTTCACCTGTGATTAATGATTGCTGTGTTCCTCTTGTTTTGTGATTGACCAGCTCTTCTTGGAGAGTAATTTTTCCCTCAGGGCTGTACCTGTGCTTTACTAAACAAACCACTGAATGAAATACAGTTCACACAGTAGTTTCTGCCTTTTCTCTGGAGGATGAAACTACACAGTTGCAGTTGTGTACTAGGCAGGTCTCAGGCCTCTGAGAAGATTTCAATGTGAATGCAGGATGTTGGAGTTTTTTCTGATTTAGTGCCAGGTGGTTTTGACTAACCAATATATAGTGAATATTGTTAAGAAAATGATGAGATTGCATTTTCCTGTGTCCTCTGCAGTATGTCCTAAAATTATAATCTTACTCAGCTGCTGAGTCCACCTCCTGTTCTCTGTGGATTATTTAGCTTGGGTATTAAGAATATCAGAAAAGCTTGATCTAAGGGTCATTATATGTGTTTTAATATTGAAATTCGTCTTTGCCAAATCAAATTTTAATATTCTAAAATATGTTCATCCCCTTTAACAGCATGATTAGCAAATGTTTTGCAGGGAAAATAGGTGGATGGATTCAGTACATGATTTTCACATAACATGTTATTCTGTCCTGCTGGAAGTAAAGTACTCAAAGCTTTTTTTATTGTTATGAAATATTTTAAAGGGTTAGACCAGCATTTCTGAAGAATCTTTTATGGGATAGAAAGGCTGTCACAAAGCGTCCATGCTTTTTATGGCAAGAGAAATTAGCCTTCCTCAAGCTCCATGCTAGCTGCTGGTACAAAAATCAGCAAACATAGTTAGACTCCAGTGCAAGCTATTTCCTTCAAAACTAATGTTACAACTTTTTTTATAAATTACCAGAAATTCTTGGGCATAAAACCTTGTGGGCATCAACTGAGAAATGCAGTCAGCTTGTGCACAGGGATGCTTCTGCCATCTGGAAAGTCCTCTTGTGAAATCCCCTGGGGACTCCAGGATAACACAGGTAGGCATCTGGGTGGGCTACAGTCAATTGTTTTATAAAAGATGAAAGAGAAAGATTTAAGTGAGCCTGGAGGTTACATGCCAAATTGATCCAAAAAGTGTGGAGAAGCCCTTCTTTGCCCTACTTTTTTGGCTTCAAAATTAATGTAATAGTTTCTTTCTACACAACGTATGAGTTGTCAAAAATGGGAGAAGCTGTTTATTGTATTTCCTATCATTGCACCCAACAACTATTCCCTCTATCAGATCAAAACTATTTGTGCCTCCATGGTGTGTGTCTACTCTGCAGGGCTACAAAATTCATAAGAGCCATCACATAGCTAGAAATTAGAGTCCTCTGTTGAAGAAGCTCTGTTGTCTATTCTTTTGCCTGTTTTTCTACACTTCGTGACATTTATCTTCTGTGGTTTTGAGGTCCATTCTGAAAAGGTTTGTGACTTCAGTTCTTCGAGTCAGGCAATGCAGAGCTTGGATGCTGTTATTCATCAAGTGGGATCTGCTATCTCAAAATCTGTATTATCAAACTGCAATTTTAAATAGACCCTGAAAAATATTGGTGATTTTAGTACACTGATTATTTCTAAGAATAAAATTGAGATAATTAAATTTTCTGAAGAGTCTCAGCACTTAGGATACACTCATGCATCATGTTGTTCCTTCTTTTTTTTGCCTATTTATGAAGAACTGTAATGTGGAAAATAATAATGATAGTCAAAAGGGGTTGAAAGGCTACTTGAATGAAGACAGAGGCCAGGGACACTGTTTCAAAAGTAGGAGAAAAACATCAGATTCTACTTAAGGTCCAGAGTAGAGGAAACATGTCAGGGGAACTGTATGGCATTAGACAAGAGAGTGGATTCAGACAAAATAATAGGAAGAAAATGTGAAGAGAAATGCTGGTGAGTATGTAGACATTTTAGAACACTGCAGACAGGGATGGTGACTTTTCAGGGCAGACAGGGAGCCAAACATGCATGACATCCATGACATTGGTTGGAAGAAGGCAAAAGAAAATTGACTTAGGGGTTGATTGGGAGTGTTTTTAAGAATGCAGTTGAGTCTAAGTATCTAAATAGCTTCACAGAAATCAAGCAGATGACTTGTAATGAAAGCCATGTATGTACCCATGTACCCTGAGGAACTCGAGCTTTTAGTGACAGCATTTACACAGATTTGAGTGAGGGTGGAGTTGGGCAAAAAAAGGTTACTCTAAGCAAGATGCATGGCCAGCTGAACAGAAAAAGGCTGTGCAAACTGAATCCTAAAGGTAACATAACTCTTTATGTTCCAGAACTTCCTACCAACTCTTTTTCTGTGCCCTCCACATTAATTTTACATCAGAGTGACAGCATTCAAGTTTAATCTAAAACTTCAGGTCTCCTAAATTCCAGCCCTGAGGATGTGCAATGTTGTAGCTGTAATACACAACCCTTTCACTCTTCACTTACACTGGTTTACGTTTACTTGAAACATTCTTGATCAGAGAAATGCCTTTGACTCTGGTAGATCTGTGGGTGCAGCACAGAATTACCCAGGCCCAGATCTTGATGGAGCCGTAGTTCTAGGTCTCTTTTATTATTTCCACTTGGAATAGCATCCTACAGACAGTGAGCAAGCTCATTTTGAATTCTGCAGTTTTCTTTTCATAGCATCTGATGAACACCTCTCTTCCCCCACCTTTCAGTTTTGTCCTGCTGCCATCATCATGTTTGCTCTGCACCAAACATAGTTGGTGATTCACATGCAACAGTGGAGTGTGCCTAAAGACAAAAGTTTTAAGTCCTGACACAAATACTTGCCTCCACTTCCTTGAGGTGTATGTCAGTGAAATTAAGCACTTAACCAGGTGTTGGAGGAATCAGGATATGGGCAAGGACGTGGAAGTGTGACGTGCCATAGTATAACCTTGAGAATAACTTATGAACTAAGTGATTTGTCTTTTGTATCATAATGATAATACTCACGTTTTCTAGGTTTAGAAAATATTGACTTCCTGTTGTCTCTGTAGCCCCTTGGTTCTCATGGCAACATCACTTTGATTTTTCTTTCTCTCGTTCCTTCCTTATACATCAGTTTGGGCCTGTGAGAGGAATAAGAGTTCAGGAAAGATAGCTTTTACTGATGCTGATGAAGTGTGATGTTGATAGTGGTGTTAAAAGGTGTTCCTTCTATTGTCATGGAGCCATTTCATTCCCGAGAAATCCTTCTGGTTTGTTAGCTCAGTAGATGCTGGAAGGTATTTGATGTGACCACAATCGTGGTTGTTGGATAACTTCTTGTTGAAAAAAAATCCTTTAAAACTGTCACAAAGTTCAGCAAAGAGATGCTATTGCTAAAAATAAAACTTAGTTCCCTGACATTCAAGGAATACCTGAGGCACAACAAAATCTATGGAAAATATAGATTGACTTCAAGAAGGCCAGGACTTAGTACTATCAGTATCCAATTTCTACTGTAGTTATGGTCCCCCTTACAAATGTCCTTCACCTGTGGAAGAGGCTTTAAGAGAAGCTTTCAGACAAGCTTTCCATTGCCTGGATGGCTACAGATCAAAAGCTTGCACTGCTCTGACTACACCACAGATTTCCACAGCACCATAATGAGAGAGCTGTGTTCTGCATCTGGAGATTCAGCTGAGAGGCTCCATCAGATGGTGCTGAGTTCTATTGTCAGAGAAAATGCCAGCCCGTCCCCAAGTCCCAGGAAGGCAAATAAATACAAAGGCTAGAGCTAGTCACAAATTGGTTTTTTTTCTTTCCTTAAATATCATTAACTGGAAACCAAACCAAACAAATAAACACACACAAACAAAACCGTTTCAGCACTGAGCACTACACATTCCTTAATGTCCTGATTTCCTGCATCTTAGCTCCCACCTAGCCAGGGCTCTCTTTTCACAAGGTCTTTTTTCCCAGGATGTTTTATACAGGGCCGATCCATTCTATTCAACAGAGAAAGGTAACTGTAGCCATAAACAACTATTTTACATTTTGTGGCTGCTTTCTCAATTACCTTTAAGTAGGGTGGGTAAGTTACTGTTGTGTTTTTCTTCATTAAACAAAAGAATAAGTTTCCTGTAGATCAGGAAAAATAAAAGGCAAAAATCAAACCTAAAATTTTCGGTGTTCCCAGGGTGGACTCTGCTATAGAATGACTTTTCAAACATTTTAGAAATAGTCGAATTTAAAAGACAGGCAAAAAACCTTTCCCCCTGCAAAAGCTGGTGTGGCATCAGTAGCTGGATGTTAAGATTAATTTTGCATTATTGGTAAACTAGAGTTAAAATACCCACAAATCCAATAATCAGACTTCTCTGAGTCAATTGAGGCTCTGTATAACAAGTCCAAACTTGGTATTGTGGCAAAAAAATTCAAGTGAAATTGACGAGTATCTAAAAACAAAGTATCAGAACTGATTGCAAAAGTGGTTGGAGCATAAGTGAGACATCATTAAAATACCCCATTCCTTTGATCTCCTTCTGATCATCTCTCTTCATCACTGGGAAAACTACCTTTTCCTGGCTTTGGTTACTGGAGGTCCAAACCCCTTGTTTCAGTGTCAGTGCTAAATCTGCAGAGCCTAACCCTGGTGAGAATGCAAGGTGAAATTAATATTAGAGTTGCATGGATCAGAAACTTTTAAAGAATATTTCCTTTGACCTTGCCCACCAAAATCAACGAGAAAAAGCATTATGGGAAACCGTGTACAGAAAATTCTATTAAAAAACTGTTATTTGGATAGAATTCTGAAATCATAATTTTTGTTCAAACTTCCAGCTTAAATTTGGCCTCTGTGTTAGACAGGCTTTATAAGGCCTGGATTTACCTGCTTTTCAGAGGATGAAAGCTTGCTTTCTTTAATGTGATACATCATGATAGAGGAAAGGATGCAGACTAACATTGCAGAGGTAACCAACCATAAGTCTTAGTAATCTTAGCTGCTGACATTTAATATCCCACCAAAACTAAGCAAATAAATAATATTTATGCACATGCGTTTATCCTTCTAATTGGGTGCAATCTATTGCTCTCTTCTTTGAATTGTCAGTGTGGTTTGTTGAGGTTTTTTTGCCCCTGGGCATTTTCCCCCTGCTTTCATCCCTGCTCATACCACGTCGGTTGTCAGCTTTTGGAGTGTTTGACATTGCTGCTGCCATTGTAAATTGAAAGATGGAACCATGGGCCGGATTGCTTTTATCTGTTATCCAGTTTTGATCTTTTCATCTGCTCTTTGCCAAGTAATGTCAGCCATGATTATTTCTAACTTGCCAAAATTCTGAACAGCTTTTAAACAGGTGACATTTTCCTATAAAAAGACTCTACCACAAGCATGTTTCTTTTTCCAGCCCCGAATGCCACCTTTTCTCCCGTAATTACAGTGGTCTAAGTGACACATTTCTGGACTACTGACAGTTTTAAAGATTTGCTGTTTGTGGGTATTGCAATTACTGTGCATTACCTTCTCCCTTCTGAGAGGAGTGAAATTATTTCCATAGAAGTTGCTGCCTTCACAGTTTTGCCTTTGCTTTTGCACAGCTGGCTCTAGACTAGATCTAGACTTGGAAGTTGCTGGGAATAACTTAGTGTCAGGCAAATAAAGAACTTTGGATTAAACTACTGTCACCACTTAGACGAAATCTTTCTTAAACTTTCCTTCTTGCCTGGAAGCAAGAGAAACTGAAAAATACTGTACCTTGAGTAGACTTTGTGGACTAATATTTTTGAGCCTAGGGTCACTTATGAATGTCAACAACACCTCTGTTATAATTATTCTTTTGTGTGGGTACATCTCCTGCAAGTGTCTGCCCTATGTGAGTCAACCTCGTGTGATGATGCTGTATTTAGCCCATGGGCTAATGATGACACAGGCCATCCATATATTTCTGCTGGCATTCCACCTCTTCATGTAGAGAAAGAGTAGGTTGAAAATTAAGTCACTAAACTGTCTGCTGTCATTTACTTGGTCTGTCTTCTGCCTATTTCACAGCACAAATAAAACACAGTGACCAACAAACATTACTGACCCAGACATCGTGCAATTTAAATGACATGTACTGTAAAAAAAGTTGATAGCTCCTTGTCTCATCACTTCTTTTGTTTCTAAATAAACCCCCAGGAGAGAGCAGAGACACAAACCAGATATTTATTTGTGGACTCCTCATCTTTTATTCTACATATCATAGCAAACCGTTCCAGGGCAGATTTACTCAAGTCTTCTATGAACTGTAGAATTGGGATTCTCATAACTGTATTTGAACACTAGCCATGAATTTTAATATTTCAGATTTGAATAACAATATGTATAAATGTGTTGGTCTGCACTTCAGATCTCTGGAACTAAAAGAAGAACTATACCAGGAATTTATTAAAAAGTCAACTCCTTTATTGATGAATTCTGGACAATTGTTTTATAGTATATGCACATTTACATCCAAAAATTACCTAAAGATATTAGGAGCCTGAAATAGGAGTTTAAAGAATGGAAGGAACAAGAGCAACAATAGACTTCACAGTCAGTTTCCTGTAAGTCCTTAGTATAGTCATGAAGTTAAGATACAAAAGCATTTGCAACAACAACATAGTGGGCAGAGAGTATAAAAGAGAGGCCATGAGGCCATTAAGGCAATTAAGAAAGATTAAGATTGCTTGTGGTGGAAAGACCCATTAATCAATAGGCCAGAAATCACAGCATGTTGCAGAATATACTTCACCTAAAAAAAAAGAGAACAAACAGGCTAAATATATCCCATACCAAAGGTCACAGAGTTCTCATTAATGAGAAATCATATTAATCCCTCAGATATTGCTGGCTCCATAGTTACGTTTTCCATTTGCACACATAGGAACGGCACTGATGAAATGAACCGTAAGTGATGCAGAGCCACTGTTGAAAATATTCCTGTCCACAGCTGGCACCACAGATAGATCCAGCAATATTTGTGGAGGGAAAGCAGAGCTTACTCAAGAGGGCATGGGTTGCTGCTGCTGTTGCAGGAGAGGGAAGTGACTGTGGTTATTCATTGCTGGCAACAATGACGCACAAGCCCCCATTCACGCTGCCGTACAAAGATGACGCGACGCCTGTCAGAGGATGGGTAATTGAAAATCCTTGCATTTGCAAAATGCCAATGGGCATCTAATGCAAGTCTTCATATGGTAATGAGGAGAGGAAACAAAGTGGGAGGGCTACTGCACATGCTAAAACTTGCACCTGAAATAATTGGAAATTGGCTTAGGCGGGCATGTAACCAGGCTGAAACCAGCTCTAGGGCACTCAGCTTCATCTTCAGCAGCAAGGTCACCGCCCCATTCCAGGCCTGTGCGTTTTGTCTGTAGGAGCAGCCACAGGTGGGCAGAAACAGATTTGCTAACTGGTTTTGTAGAAATAGCTACGGCTGGTTGGGATTTTTTTTATTTTTTAAGTCAGCTGAAAACCAGAGGTGGAAGCAGGTGTGCTTCTTTTGGCAAGAGGTTGGTTTCAGTAATTTTTGAACCTGAAACTACTTAGAACTGTTCCTTGGAAATTTTCTGCTTCTTAATTCAGAATAAAGTTTTCTTCACTGATTTGAGCCAATAATATGGAAAAAACTTAATTATCAAAATTACTGAAATGAAATATTTGAATCATCCAAACTATGCTGGTTTGATTCATTGGTTTGCAAGCATTCTTGAGATGTGTTACTGTTTCATGGAGGGATTTATTTGTTAGTTTTAGGCTTTTTAATTGCCATTCAGGTGAGGAAAATGCTTTCTTACAAAATTGACTATGATTCTGGGGTATATAGAAACAATGGATGAGGGATCTTTTACATTCATGAGTTAAATTATTATTTTGGGTTTTTTTTAATGCTGTCAGGATACGTTTCTTTGATTAATGTTACTAGAGGGTACTTGTCAGAGGCAGGGTAAAAGCCAGGATGCTTTAAGAAAAGAAGGCTGGAGTCAAGATTGTCTCATAATAGTTTTGCTGTTGGGTGTATAGTGATTAACATGGGATAAAAACCTATTCTACTGAAGGTATTCCAGTAGGCAAAATTCGACAGCTATTTTCACTGATTCCAGAGAAGTGAAGTAGCCACGGTGTTTCATCAAATTCAAGCAGGGCTACAGGCATCTGGACTTTCTCTTTTTTTTTTTTTGGTGCAGAACAACTCACAAAATTCCCAGAAAAGCAGGACAACTTATATAACAAATCTTCCTGAAGCAGCTGTTTTTTAGGATCCTGTATTACTGCAGAACAGCACAATCTGACATAGGGTACCTCTGCTCTACCTTCTGCTGGCAAATAATTTCTTTACACTGGTTCTTCACAGTTAACAAAATGCCATATGCTGGCTTCTGGCTGGACAAGCAAGCCTGAAGAGTTGGCTGGCTCCTTGACTGCAGAGAGAAAAAGTCTTTTCCTATAAAACTGTTGCATTGTGCTTTTGAAGATCTCAGAGCCTATTTCAACACAAAATGTGTGCTACTGTTTTGGGAGGCAAAGGCACTCAGGACATGTTTGTTGCCTGCAATGATAGACAAGCCGGGGATTTTCAAGTTTCTTGATCTTGGTGCTACTTATATTCTAGTAGACATTTTACTGTGTCACAGTAATGTCTGAGAATATTAGCTAGTTTGTAGCTGCAGGGTGTCTGTTCTCTGCCATTCCTGTTCTCTATACGATCACCTCATCTTCTATTGCAGCTTCTCAATTTTACTACATAAACACACCTTCTATCATATTGTTTATCCATGCATGGAGCAAGAAATTAATCTGACTACACCATTCTGGACCTTTTGACATTTAGAGAGAGCTGGAATTTAGACAGACCGTAGAAGGAATTGCAGTGTTCAAGATGGGAAGTGATTAAGATGTGAACAAGGATTTCAGCAGAAGCAAGGTCAAGGTAAAGATGAACTCAAGCAGAATTTCAGAGGTGGGAATGAGAAGAGCGGGGAAGGTAGCTTGGCGTTATGAAAAAGCAGTTTATTGTTTCATTGTTTTAAATTTTGCACTGCTGTGATAGAAATATAAAGGTCTTTAGTATCCTTTAATTTTGCTATGCTAGTCAGAGTGCAGAGATGCTAAACATAGTGACACATTGCCGTAGTTTTCTGTTTATTATAACTGGCTTTTACAATTTTAATTTACTTCTGTGCTCAGGAATTCAAAACTCTTCTTGGTGTCAAAGAAGTCAGCACAACTCTCACTCCCAATGTCTGATACCAGAGAAAAAGAAGACTTCCATGGGAATAATGTGGTGTTTCCAAGTCAGATTTGTTTTGCTTTTCCCATTATCTGTCCTCCTATAGTGGTTCTTTCACATGCAGAATAGCTTGTAATTATCAGGTCTACTGGTGGAAAACCTCTGGTCCCAGCCACTGGGAGGATCCTCAACTCCTCCAATGTACTCCTGCTACATGGAGGAAACTGCAAGTAGGGAAGGGTGAAGTGCATATCTTTGGAAGGGGACAGCAAGGCTGCTGGGCCTTTCATAGTTTGACAGCTTTAGTAAGATTCCTTCTTTGGTTAAAAACCTCAGTGCAATGCTTTTTTGGTGCTTATATGTTAATTTCTACATGCACGTGTAACTATTAGCCAAACTATTTGACTTTTCACTCTAGAGAAACCTAAGAGCTATATCAAAAAATAGCCCACCACTGATATTTGCCAAATGTTTTCATTCCATCTGTTTTATCATGAGGCTCCACTTTTTCCAGTTCCCTTCTCCTACTTTCTATGGCATGCTTTCTTCCACTGTGTATTTATGCATAGCAATCTTACCCGGAGATGAGCTGTACTTCTGCTGATAGAATAGGTTAAAATAAGCCAGCATTTTACTTGATAAGGATGCGTTGTTTCATCCTTCTATGCTTTCTTTGTATTGTGTTACTAAAGTAAATGCAGTTAGTGAAAATCAAAATGCTATATGAACTCATGTCATTTCCTTACAAGAGAATTTGGACAAAAAAATTTGATTAAAATTCCCTGGCATTGTCAAAACATCTTGTTTTGATGTCTTTGGGAATACAGACTTTTCACTTTCTTCTTTCCAAACATTTTTCTTCTGAATGTCTTTAAATATTGTCTTAGGTACTGTAGAATCATGTGAAAATTAAAAGTTAAAGATTAATGAAGCATCTCAACTAACTGAAAGTGAAATCTACTTTGTATTTTAAATTTTGGTGGCCCAAATCTAAAAAAAATTTTGTGCATTTTGGTCTTGGCTGGAATTTTAAGCCCCCTCATGATATGAAGGCTCTAAAACCTCTGAAAAATGTATCTTTGATTTTTATTTTTGTGGCTTTTATTGGCTCTGGGCATCTGCTCTTGAGAGAAAGAATTTTTGAGTCCAAGTTCCTGATCTCATATTCTCTTCCAGGTTAAGCATCCTCCCTGATTACCACTGCCCCATTTAAACAGGAGGGAGGCAACCTCTTCAGAAGCAGAATGACATTAGGGCTCTTAGGGTGGATGCAGTCACTGTGTTGATGAGAGGCAACGTGGGCAGCACCAAGTTACTCTTTCATGTTTTATGGAGTGTGTTCCATCCTGAGTCTTGTCAACAGGAGCAGAAAGGCACCTCCCACTCAACTCCCTCCCCCACTGATAAATTGCCAGTATGGCTTTAAGTCAACAACCTTAAATGCCATCAGGAAACTGGTTGGTGGCCAGCACAGATCCCAGTGAGACAAACTGTTGTGCAAACCTGTCATACTGCAACAATTTCAGTTTCTGACGGGGTAGGCTGCTTTGAGTTAGAGATGATGAAGACTACACAATGCTAACAAAGTTTGTCCTTGAGAGAGGAAGTTCCTGTCCTTGCACCACAGAGCTAAGGACCAGAACTTGTATTTTAAGTCTAAGAGCTTTTGTAAAGATGTTCAGCTTTCCTTTGCTCCCTCCCAGTTTTACACTACCTTAAAACCTAACCACACAGCCAGGCTGCCAATACAAATAACAAAGGGCTCCTTTTTTTTTTTTTTTGACTAACAGAAAGCCAAGCCATACTTCTCATTCCACTCCATAGCGTCTAACTCTACCTCACCTGCATGAAGTTCAGCCAATGGGTCATTATACATTTGCCAGATAAAGTATTCCAGTCTTTTGGCCAGAATGGAAATGGAGCTGGACAGGAGAAGTGCTTCAAGAAACTCTAAATTTCCTTGTTACTTATTAAATATCAAACATGGGGCAGGTACTTTTACAGTATCTGTGAGAACTCCTGCAAAGAAAATGAGATATTGCTCCAAGTAGTGCCTTAGTGACATTTGTCAGCAATGCCTGGTGAATGGGCGTGCTCATTTTTGTTATATTTTTCCAAGAAATATATTATTTTACTGTTGCAATCATATGCATCCTCCATGCAAATCCTACCTCCTCCTTCCAGATGTTTAACCAGCTTGTAAGCTTTACCTGCTGAATTGGTCAATAACAGTAGCCAATATTTGGTATCACTCTATTTTCTCTGCTGCGCATAAATCTCATTCGCATTCTGATTAATTTTGTTATTGTGTCAGATAATATTGATAATGCTCTTTGGGGCTTGTTTAATGAAATGACCTTAACAAGAATAAAGTAGCTGGATATGGACTTGTTTTAAGGTAGTATTTCTTTCTAAAAAATACATGTTCTGGATTATACTTTGCATGTGTTTTGTCTGTGGGTTTTCCATAAATCAGTTGTATTTGTTCATATAAACTTCACATATTCTATTAAACCTCTCATGGAGGAGGAGGTGACAGAAATCATGGACTTTAAAAAACTGAAACAATCTGCACCACTACCTCACAAATTTACCCCTCCAGTTCAGAAGGTGCTTTAGGTAGCTGTGAGTAGAAGAGCAGTCCTACTGATGTGGTCAAAGTTAGGCACATCTTGAAACAGAGCTCATCAGATCCATGGACGTTTGAAGTTTCTGTGAAATGTTATCCACAAATTAACTATCATAAATGTCTGGCTTTCTAACGATTAAAGTCTAAATAAATAACTCTGGAAATACATTCCAATAAATAAATTGACTTTATTGATGTAAACAGGCATTATGAAGGTTAAGATACATGGGCTTGCAAAATGAAGACAAACCTAAAAAGACAGTTCACTCCCGGTTATACAATGAAATATGTCTACTTATTCATTGTTCATCGACCAATATTTTTATAGCAAATGAGGCATAAAGAAATTGTGCACATGAGCAGGTCTGGAAAAAAAAAATCAAAAGAATCCCTCACTTGATGTGACATTGTGAAATACTGTAGGTTTTCGAGCTTTTTGTGTATATTTATCTGAGTACTGTTTGTATAACAAAACATCAAAGAATAAGAGGTTGATATGCACAGCAGAGGTAGCTTTTCTGAGATGTTTTGCCTCTAGATGCACAGGCAATCTAAATATTAATATTCATCGTGTTCTAATTTCCTTATTCCTATGCCAAGCTCAGAAACACTTAGAATTAAGCCTGTTCTGTTTTTCTGCTGTTACATGTGATTTTGTCTGATTTCACTTCAGCTTTTATAGTCCCACCAAAATAAGCAGCCATGCAAGATTGATTTCCAGCTCCAAACTGTGATGTGTGGAGGAAATAAATTCCTGATGTGTTGCTGGTAAGTAATGATGCCTGCATGTCCATTTTAAGATGTGACCCAGAACTCCCTATTGTGCAATTAGGTTTGTGTGTTTCCTGTTGCACTTTTTCTGTATCTTTTTAAAACCTTCTGTAAGGCATCCTGACCCTTAATACGAGTTGTAATTGTCTTCAACATAGTCAAGTATTTATTCACAGTGCTTATGTAGGCCTTGACTTCCAGGAATACCTAAATTCTTCCCTTTCCAGGTACAATCTGTGGAACAGAATTTGTTGTAGACAGTGAGAGAATCAAACTTGATAATCAGTAAGAGATTCACAATATTTCCAAAACTCATTATGCTTCTCCAAAAAATTTCAATGAGGGGGGCTGAAGCTCCACCTGAACAGAGTTAAAATCGTGTCATTATAAAATTACATCATTCAAAAAAAAACCATTGTAAACCAGCAATACCACTCTATGAGCTGCAACTAAATCGCAAATGTCTGAATGAGCCCAGAGCCTGGATCTAAAGATTAAGAAACTGTACATATTCTGATGAGGATTGCAAGGCCATGAACAGAACTGTTCTGCCTAAAATCTCCTGAGACTTCACACTCAGAAATGCTTGCTATGGAATCCTTTCTTAGGTGGATGGTGCAGAGACCTATTTAAAATACCTTCATAATGGTGGATTTTGCTGAAGTCTGGAGCAGGGGTTGGCTTACATGTTTTTCAGGGTGAAAAAAATCCCTATCCATGTAGATATTGAAAAGATCCCTATCCATGTAGATATTAAAAAAATCCTGTGATGTTCTTAATTATAAAAAAATTAATCTTCTATGCCTGGTACCAACACAACTTCATATAGTGGTGTGCACGCTCCTTTTTTTGGTAATTAATTTTTCAAATCTGAAACAATGAAAAGGAATTTTGCTGCTGAATTCAAGCACAACCGGGTGTTATCCAGAGGCTAAATTCTTTTCCTGCTTAACATAAGAACATAATAAGAACATAAGAGGCATACTGGTTCAGAACAAAGGTCAGTGTAGCCCAATATCCTGGCTCCAACAATAGCCATAAGTGGGTATGCAGGGAAGAGTAGAGAACCAGCCTTGCATATCTGATGCCTCCCCCTAAGTATTCTCCCAGCTTTCAGCTACTCATGGCTGAAGAATTTCCTGAAATGGATGGAGTTCCAAAGTGTTTAAAAACCCTGTATGCATTTCTGCTCTGTGGTCTTGCCCAGTCTCCCCTTGAGGCTATGTAAACTTATAGCTGCTGCCAAATGGGAACAGGGCATCTGGATATTGTGGCAAAAAGTGATTAATATCATTAGGGATAATGCTATCTCTGTATCTTCATTAATACAATAGTTCTAGAACATATCTGATGATTTACAGTTACATGATGAGAAGAAGTGGGAATGTCTAAAATACTGTCGTGTTTTCTTTAAAATATCTATTCAGGCATTGTGATCTGAGACAAAAAAAAAAAAAAGAGAGAGTGGGTCTGGCAGGGTAGAACACTAATAAACTCTTGATAAAAGAGTAGCCTGTAGGCTCAATGAAGAGATACTTAAACTGTTCAGGCAGGGTGCTAGGGGCAAAGAAATACGTGATTACCTTTGAATGACGATGCAGTTCTGAATAAGAGGAGAATAACTGACAGAAGCCCATGGACATTTTTCAGCCTTGCCAAGGAGTAGGCAGACATGAAATGATATATGCATTCAGTGGCAAATTCCAGTTAGATTGCTCTCAGACCAGACTACAAGAGATTCTTGCATCTGTCTTCCTCAATTTTTCAAATATTTTGTCTTCCATTTTTTCAAATGAAATTTATCCATTGTTTATAATTATGTAGATTAACTTCCTGAGATCATGCCACTCATTTACGTTTCCCCATATTTACTGGATGTGCAAAATGAGCCAAATGCAAAGATATATATACAACAAACCTCTCTAAGTGCTTGCAAACAACAAAGGCACTTGAATATTCTTATGACAGGGCTTGTATAAGGACCGTGGCTAGACAGAGGGAATATTTTCTGTGCCTGCTGAAACCAGCTGTATCTCCTGCTGCTCTGAATCACTAGGTTCAAATCACTGGCCTCCAAGAACCCTGTAGCTGGAAATGCTGAAGACAGAAATCTCTAATGGGTCATTTTGGACAGCCTCCTGCCAGGACATGATTAATCCCTCCAGAACTATGTTAGTGTTTGATGAACAGCAACGCTATCTACAAGTGAGCAATGTTGTCCACAAACATAGATGAGCAGAAAGAAGATACTGGTGCCTGTGGTCAACAGGTACCTTCCTCTGTAGCCTCTGCTTTTATTCTCTGTTGTCTTTAATTTTATTCCTCATTTTGGATAGAAAGGAAAAGAGGGATTATTTGAAATACTCCATAAGAGACCGAAGTCCTTAATTTATCAATTTGTGTTGGTTTCATCCTCTCTGCTTCTCAGACATCTGCAAGTTTTTCCTAATGTGTTGTGGGTTTTTTCTCTGAGTGCATCTGTGGATTTTGTAGGGTGGGAGCTGTTCGGTCACCTATTAGTAGGTGCAGTGTGTGCCTCAAAGGATGTCTCGTTTGATCGACAGGTTGCTCCTATTTCTTCAAAACTTATGAGTTCTCACTGACATCATCTGATTACACTACGGGCTGTTTTTCCAGTGAGAAGTTTTAATAAGATTGTTTCAGTCAGGGTGAAGTCTATAATCTTAAATTTTGGGAGTGGTAGTGTGATTTCTTGGAGTGATGGTAAATGTCTTTGTTACCTTTACAAAGTGTTGAATTTGTTGGAGAAATTATTGAACCTACTGGTAAGATGGTGCTGGACCCCCCTCCAGCAGTAAAATCATCTGATAGGCTGAGACCTCCATGAGGGAAGGTGATTGTCAGTACTAGTCTTTAGTGTTCACTTTTAATGAAATTTTTCAAGCTTTTAGTATCATCTCTCTCAATCTGCAAGTTCTTTAGAGTCCTTAATGGTTTCTGTCTATGCCCATGGCAGTAGCTATGAATGTTTTCATCTAATCTACTTGGTGATGAAGCTGTATTCAATTTCATCTCAAGATTAGATCTCTGCAATGCACCTACATCCAGTTACACCACGAGACTAGAGCCAAACTTCAGCTGTGTTTTATTTGTGATGGTGTGTTCCGTTGACAAGCAGCAATGCCTACCCTCCACTACTTGAAAAAAATTTTTACTCTGTTTTTTCCCTTAAATAAGTATGATCCTTGTCATAGAAGCCATCTCCCTTTTTGTGTGATTCTATGTCAGTGAAGATGAACTGATGTTCCTTGAGGG
This sequence comes from Pachycephala philippinensis, assembly GCA_013397055.1. NCBI lineage: Eukaryota > Metazoa > Chordata > Aves > Passeriformes > Pachycephala > Pachycephala philippinensis. Next base: position 308,431 of record VWZT01003946.1, on the reverse strand, counting down.
ATCAGGAGTGTGTCAGCCTTGAAGCTGATGGATAACTCCTTGGCTGGTGGAAATATGCACCTTATAATCTCTGCAGAACTGTAGATTCTCAGGTGACACTGTAAAACTCAACTTCATCGAAGTCTTGGGAAGGGAGGGGAGATGCCAATAGGGTATGATGACGACAAGGCATTTTTTGTTTTTAACTATGAGGATTTGAGAGTATCTTTACTCTGGTAACAATTAGTGATGACTAACTGTGAATCCAGACAGGTGTGCTTTTATACTCTGAAATATTAAGTGATAGGCACACTCTGCCCAAGCACAAATCCTTCTCAAAAGGCAATTTCTCCGTTAGACTTGTGTTACAGCTCATGTGCTTGGGGTTATACTTCCATGTATGTAATTAAATTATTCTTAAAGAACATCAAAATGTATGGGAGAGATGATGTTTTCTGTTGCTAGCTAGCAAGGTTTTGTAGTTCTCCAATTCCAGTTTCGAACATATTTATTGTAGTAGGTAATATTTAAGGCTAAATGGTCTATTGTCTGCATCTTTTGTGTGTTCTTTTGCTGCTTCCCTGGGTAAGGTGTGACAGTGTTACATACCCTCTAGAGGCTCACAACCAAGGAAAAGTTGTTTCTCTATTAAAAAATACTTCTTCCTCTGTGGCACTCTTAGAAGGAATCAGATTTTCTATGTTTGGTTAAAGTGCTACTCTTCTCGCATTAAAAATAACGGCCCTTTGTTTTAGGAAAATAAGTCAATTCATGATATTCTGCTTCCTCCTCCTTCTGAACTGAACTTAGATATGAATGGGACTTATGTACTTGGTGTCCTGAAATGAATATTTTCCTCATGTGGAGCCTACATGGGGTGAAGAAACAGGGTGGATGGGGCAAAGGTTTGATGTGGAGGTGACTCAGGAGATGTAGAGAGAGGACAGCCTGGATAGTTTTAGCTGAGCTCCACGAGAACTTACAGAGCTTATTCGGAGCCCACTTCTGTCCATGGCAGAAGTCACCACTCATTCAGCAGGAGCAGGCTCAGGCTCAGTGTTTGTAAAATGTATGCTCATTATTCCTGGGTTTCTTACACAAAATGATTACTGTGATATTTTACATGACTTTTCTCTGGACTGACCATTCTTCTTATTTGTTGAGCAGAATAGCCTGCTTTTCTCCTCGATGCATATATACAAAGTACCTTTTCTTTTTCTTGTCTTTTTAGGTAGGATTTTCTGTCAGCATATTTTATTTGGGAAATAGCATGTGACACTTATAGATCTTCCCCTTTCCTTCCTTTTTTTCTGACGAAAAACACCCTCAGCATAGAACAGCCTTGGAAAAGTCAAGCAAGAGTCTGTGTGCTGTGATGTGCTGCAGTAACAAATGTATTCTAGTGTACACCGAGCAACATAAATATGTAAATGTTTTACAATACGTGTACTTATATACCCTACCTTTTTTTTATCTCCTTGCACTGCATGCATAAAGTTACATATATCTGGTAGAGTCTGCTCTGTTAATAATAATGCTGAATATGTAAATCCCCCCAGTTTTTATAACCAGTGCTTTAGGTTGCATTTACTGTAAACAAAGATGTATTTTTGGGGGCTGTTGGTTGGAGTTTATTGTTTATGTAAATCTCTCAGAATGTGACATAGCCAGATAGCTTCCTATGTTGTGCTGATCCACATTTTAGGCCAGCAGCCAAAGTATTTTATCTTTTACTTCATTATAGTGATCTTCCAATTAGCTGTGGTCTGTAATACCCTGATTTTGGTGGCAGTGGTTTGGGGAGGATTGTTTGATAGTTCTGCTCGAGAGGCAAAATGAGGGGCCTTATTATAGAAAGTGCAGAGGTTGTGCAGTAGCTGAGTTCTGTTGCAAAGTTTGCCGATAAGGGAAAACTGGCCCTTGAGCATCCATTCTATTCTGTATATTAACACTTCTAATCTGCACTGCTGATAAAACTGCAAGCCATTTGCCTTTGGAGGAATTAGTTCTGCCTCACTTGTGTAACCAGGCGATGGTGATTAACCTTTAAACTGTCCAATATTCTCAGCAGACTCCTGCTCCAGATTAGAAACTATTTAGTTATGACCAACTAAATTAACAACATTCCCTCCTCTGAAGAATAAGATTTGGAAGGTATGCATTTTAAGGTGGAATGTGGATAATGTCCTTATTTATTCACCACTTTTGCTACATAAAATGTATTCATCAGTTGAAAAGAAAGAGAAAGGAGAGAGAGAGTTCAATTTCAGATTGAAACAATGCACAATTAGTTATATACAGGAGATGATTTGGGTGAATTTGACTTGGGGTGCTGCTTTAGATGGCTGAGACCTTTTTCTGACTTTTCATTCTTAAATAAAACTTATGGGGCAGGGGATAAAATGGGCAGGTTGGTGCTCTGGTGTGGGCAGCAGTTTAGGAAAAAGATTTCCTTCCTTTGAAAGCAAAGGCAATTATCTCAATTCTTTGGAAGAGTAATTTTTGGAAGTTTGCTAGCCTTTCTGTCACAATCACACAAAACAAAAGGTTTTGTACGTGGTGGCTACAGACCGACACAGCCAATGGACTTTAGCTGCTCTGATAACCTAGTACTGTACCATTGTATCTACATATTTTAAATGTGTAATTTATCAGTTGAAACATACCCTTCAATACATGTGCCATAAAAGAAAAGAGTGAGGGCAATTATGTAATAGTATAGTGTTTGTCTGACATGCCTTAAATCCCCATATTGTTATTCCTCACTGAATAACAAATACAAAATCCCTGTTAGCAATGTTTTCCGTTTTACCAGTTTTATATTAGCTGCCTCCTTAAAAATTGCTAATCTAGATACTACATTAGTAGGATGTCAGTCAAACTGCAATCCACAGTGAAGCCTTCTTCATATACCAATTTAAATCATTCATGGTCCTTTCTTTGGCATTATTCAAAAGATCATAATAATTTTCTTGTGCCCACAGCACAAAAAAATCAATTATTTCCCCACAAAGACTTGAAAGTACTTAGCGAGTGCTGTAAGAAAAGCTGAGGGTTATATCAAATTGAAATTGCACTCATTACACACAACACAATTAGTTGCCACTAGTCTGGCCGGTGCTTTAATTCTGAATGGCATATCTTTATTATTACAGAAACAAGCATGCAAATGGCATTGTTCAGGATTTGCAGAAATCAATAGGATATAGTGCTGTGTGTTTGGTGGCCACTGTCACTCAGTCTGCTGTGGATTTGAGATAATGTGTGTATTTGAATTAATGAAGGGAACGTGAGACATCATAAGTGACACCCAAATAAAAGAAATGGGTACATGATATTTGTAATTATTCTACTTGTGTTTTTGTTGTAAATACTTGTGCTTTTTGTTTTTTAATCAAAGGATTAATTGCATTTTAATAAGGCATTATGATTTTCAGAGCTTTAGTTAATTAAAACTTGTAGTATATAATTATGAAGTGATGCTGAGATTTGTCTAAAGATCACCCATACGTTTAGAATATGTATATTTTTCCTTGTTAAGCAGTTGCTACATTTTATGAATTATATTAAATGTTTGAAAGATGATGGCAGTTCCAAATGGATTTCTGTAAATGGCAGCTCGGAATGTAGATTATGTTGTTGGACAAATTAAAGCTGAGGAACTACTGGGGCTGGAAACACTTTTTGGCTGTAGTGCTGGAACATTCATTTGCACAAATGTTAGCTTTCAGCCGCAGGAGTAAGAACAGATGTATTTGTTCAATGTATCATATCATTCCGCCCATTAATTCCCACTGAAATTGCTGCAGTTTGAAATTCTGAGGAAAGGCCATAAAGACTCACTGGTGGTGTGTGGTAAAGATTATTTTCCATGTGACAAAAGGGTTTTAAAAGGAGGGAGAAAGTAGGTGTGTGCGTGTGTGTTTGTACAAACATCTCTATGTATCGCCTGGTCTCCCTGAGAGAGATGAATATTCCTGGTACAGAGCTTTAATCACTCACAATCTAACCTGGGACATATACATATATTCATATATAAAAAGATTGTTTCCTGTGGGAGTATATTATGTCTGGATTGATAGACTAATTGCTAGATAGATAAAACAGAGTTAAACAGTATTAGAAAGTTAAAATCCTAATGTTTCAAATGAAGCTTTCATTTGGCAGTATTTTAAAAAAATATCTCCTCTTACATTTATTCCACTCCTTTTGTAAGTGTATATTGAAAATAAAAGCTAATTTTGCTCTTCTTTTATATAAAGTGGGAAAAATATTGCTTTATTGCTGAATGGTGAGAGGGCTTTTCTTATTTCTTGTCAGCTATAAAATGAAATACATGTTTATGCAGAATAGTCCAGCACAGTCATGTATTTCTATAGCACAGCCCCATGAACTAAAAAGGTTTTCTTATGTTCTCTCTTGAAGTAAGGATCTTAAATTAGACCTCAGCATTTCCTACCTGGAAGCTTGGCTCCTGCAGTGTGAAAATGTTTATTTATTTATTTATTACACCCAGGTTTGCAGATACTTTTTGAGACAAACCCACTCAAGAGCTCAAAATGTTCCAAGTGAGGTAGGAAGGTGAAGCCTGCAGAGAGAGCAAAAGAAAGAACAAGAATTCTCAAAAAATTTATGTTGACTTCACCACTCAAACCAGGATTTTAATAGGTATCTATAAATGGATTTTAAGTAGGATTTTTCCATGTTTTCTCCCAAAGCTGATTTAAAATCTAATATTATTAGATTGGTCACAGCCTTCGTATTTTAACTGTCAAACCCAAAGTCTGAAAGGTGATTCATTCAATGCTTGCTAAAATATTTGCTCAGCAGCACAATAGTGTGTGATGGAAAATAAACTCCTCTGGAGCATCTCACCCTATCAGCCATGGCCTGCAGCAGGAAAAGAATGCGGGAAGGTCAGTCAATTATGTGTGGTAATCACCGTAAGCATATTATCTGAGACACAGATGTCTTCCCTGACCCCACACGACATAGCTATTAACCCCACGGTAGTATAAAAATGGGGAGGAGGAGGAGGAGCCGGTCCCCTAGGTAAACCAGACCTTTTCAGCCGGGGCTTGTCCGGCGGCTCAGCCAAGTTGTGGTGGCGAGGGCACTCTCATGGGGAGCCGTGGCCGCGCTCCGCGGGCGGCACGAACGCCTCTCCTCGTCGGGGACCTTTCTATAGGCCCAGTCATGTGAGATAAATAGTTGCATCATCGGAAAAATGGGACTGGCAAATTGACTTGGGAGATATTTCGGGAGCGTTAACAGCCCCGGAATGCCAGGCGCTGCCCATGCTTTTACAGGAACAACTTTTGTTCCTGAGTACACCTACACAGATGATGTATTAGGGCTGATAAAGTATAATACCACGATCATGCAATCATCTAATGCTTCTAGAAAACAGAGATGATTTTCTCATTACACTGAGTAATGTGTTGATTACCACATACAGCTCCTTTTGACTTCAAGTTCTGCTTATATTTACTTCAGAAAAATGATCAGCTGCTTATTCAAGTGAAAGGGATTTTTTCAGTGTGGTTGTTCAAACACATGAAGTAAGCAAAGCAGCTTTTACAACTGACTATTTAAACTTTTGAACTTGAAGGCTCATTCAAATATTTCGTCACTGAGTAGGGAAACATGCATCTCTCAGCAGCTCTGAACTTTCTAACACCAAGCCTTAACCCTGAAAGTAGGTCTGTTTACTTCTTGTAGCCTTTGGAAAATCTTTTCTTCAGGTGATACTTTGTTACCTTTTGGGAGGCCATTTTGTATCTTTCTGCCAAAAAGATAAATGACCATTTAGCATTGTAAGCTATTGCAGTTCAGCACAACATACAGTGCAAAAGAGTCCATGACAGACCAGACCTGTGATTTTTCTCCTTGTTAAATAATTGATTGTAATGGCATTCTGGTCTTGTGACATCCTTGTAACTGAGATCAGACTGAGACAGTGAATACCAGAGTGTGAAAGGAACCTTTTGCTCATCAGATTTCCACAGAATGTAGCAGAGGAATCCCCAGGTTTCCTTTCTGACTAAAGGAATTATTAAAAGATATTCTCTTTGATACTGTCTCCTTTCCCAGGGTTAATCACCGTGTGAGTGAACATTTGCATGCATTGCTGAGCTCCAGGTTAGAGACAAGGAAAGTGATGGGTTGAGCACATGGATAAGCCTAACCACTGGACTACCAGGAAAGGAAAGTCTGTTAGAGATATGGGATTTTTCCATGGTGCAGGGGGAACACAGGTTGCCTCTTTCACTGACCTCAGGGATGACCTGAACGTAGATGAAAAGGGTGGTGGAAGTGCCTCACTAGGAGAGCTGGGCTGAAGGGGGTGTTGCAGGTTCCCATCACGGCCACTGCTGACCAAATTCAGCTGGAGTCCAAAGAAGAGATTTGGGCTATCCTCCTTATTAGTAAATCCCCTGAGGGAGTCTTGGCTATGTGGGAAGATACCATTTACACTTCCTCCTGTTATTGTGGTCAGTCTTGAATTCTGGGCCTCTAGTAGTCCCTTATTAAACTTCCATCCTATTGTCATTTTAGCCTCTGTCTAAATGTTGCTAAGTAACCTCCTGTGTCAAATACTTTTTCTGCTGGGAGAGAATCTTGCATCAGTCACCTATTGTGACTGCCAGATTAGATACCGTAATGTGCTCGACATGGGACTGTGCTTTACCTCTATCTGGAAACTGCAGCTGATACAGGATTTGCCAGACTACTTGTCAAGCAGCCTCTTTTCCTTGAGCATATTAGAGCAGCCCCGAACAACTTGTACAGTTCATTTACTGGTCCCTGGGCTGATTTAATTTTAAGTTAGGAGATTTAGGACTTCTTTTATTTTACTTTTCACCTCTAAATCCTACCTAAGTGAGCAGCTCTGGTGAAAAACACATTGGTCCACTTGCAAACAAATGGTAAAGGCTGTAAGTTAAGACCTTGCCTTTGAAAGAGAGCGAGCAGTGCATTCCTGGAGCTTTAGTGAGTCATGGTTCCTGTGAGGCTCTTTTATCATGTATCCTTGTGGGGCCAAATAAAAGCCAAATTCTGACGATCACTTGTGTAAGTAGAAATCCGGAGTAATGCCATTTAAATAATATGTAATTTGGCTAGAGTGAGTGAGAATGGAACTTGGTCCAAATTGATTATATATTTCAGGTCAGTTGACATAATGGAGCAGCCTTTTCTGTCTCAGCTTAATGCAGTGGTTCTGAAGAGTTCATCACCTGCTCTTGGCTCTCTTTCCTATTTCCAGCTGATAAATCATCTTTAATGTGTTTCCTAATATTACTTTTCCATGTGGTTATAGTTATATGTGACAGCAATGGGGGGTGGTGAGGGGAGAGCAAGCAATAATTTCACTGACACAGAAATTACTCTAAAAATGCATTAATGTGTCTTAAGTATAATTGACATACTTTGAAATATATATTGCCTATAAGCAAAATTAAATTTTGCTAACCAAAACCAGAGGTAGGCAGAACTTCTGTATCATCATTCCTGGATCCATATTAAGTAGTAATGATGGTTTGCCTTGATATATTTGTAAAATATTATCAAATTTACATGTAGAAATCATGTCTTTTTAAGACATGTTTTCTCAACCTTTTCTTATGTGATAGTTTATTTTTCTAGGTGAAATATTTTTAAAACCCATAGTAATTTGAAATAGATTATTTACCATGTTAATACTTGTCACTTATCACATGCTCATCAGTTTCTCTTGGTTGATTTTCTGTTAACCCTATATGTCACAGCAAAAGAGGATTATTTTCCATAAAGCTGTGGGGAAGTCAGAATTTAAATTGGCTTTTATTCTCTAAATTTTGTCCTAATTATAAATAATTGTGGGCAAAAAAAAAAAATTTTAAAAAAACCCCAAAATCTTGCGCCAAGGTTTTATCATTTGCCTAAAACCCTCTCCTGAATTATCAAAGCACTCAGAGAATTTTTGAGTTTTATTTACCCAAGTAAGCCTATAGCTGTTTTAGATACCAAGGAGTTCAAAAGCACTGAATTCTTCACGGTACAGAAGGAAAATAGGTCTCTACACACTTGATAAGTATACTGGTTTCGGGGAAACCAGTCACTCATGTGATGGCTGAAGTGTCAGAGACTGCACATGTGAATCCCATTCACTACCCAGGAAAGTTATATGCAGATTACAAGAGAGGAGGGAACATTTGTGTCTAGTTTTTTCGCATTGGATCCGGCAGGAGATACAGAGCGTTTCATGGGTGAGATGTCCCAAACCAAACTCAAAGTTATGTTGGCTATACCTTCAGTGTAAGCACAAGTTTATTTCTGCAAACTGATGTTTACAAATTGATGAGAGGAGTGGAAACCTTTGGGAAATTCATGGATAATTACTAAACGCAAAGGTCTGAATTTAGACAAGGTTAAATATAGGTGTGAGCTCAAAAATATGTCTTTGCACCAGCCCAAATTTTCTCTGTACTAAACATTTCTGGCTACATCTGTCATATTATTTGAGTCAAAATGTATTTTCAGTATGCCTCTAAGTTAAAGGGTAAAAAGGTTAAGTTGCTGTCATGCCAATGTGTGCTGCCCTTCCATTTTTATGAGAACATTTCACCTGGGTCCTTGTCTGTGAATATCTATGTTAGGAAGAAAACTGTGGCTTGGATATAAGAGCTAGGAGTAATTTTTTATCTCCTAGTGATCTGTAATCAAGCACAGTAAATACAAACACTTGGCCTGAACCTCCTGTGACATTTAATAAGATTTTGATTGTGAGTCAAAGTAGTCAATTTTTTTTCTGTGAAAGTATTGTTGCACTGCTAGCCAAAAGAACATCTAAAATGAAGTGGATACAAAGTGTACTTCACTCTAAAAAAAAGGCAGGTTTTTGATGTGGTTCATTTGGGTTTTAAGTAACACATTGACAGAATAAATTGTATTGTTCTGTCTGACAAGAAATAGGGATTGGAGTACCTCCATTTAATAACTGGCCTCAGAGATTCCTGGTAATTTTCTTCTTTGTCTGTTAAAAATTAGGCAGAAACAATGAACTGGGAAATTTCAAGTTCTAACACAATATAAAATAAGAAAAACAAATTACTCACTTTCAGTACTGTTCAGTGCCCAGTAAGGGCAGAGGCTGTCTACTACTTTTGAAGAGGTCTTCAATATTAGCTACATAAGTGATGATCTTACAGGGAGTACAAACTGACAGAAGAAAAAGTCTGGAAGAGAAAGCTTAGAAAGAGGAATCAGGGTTTTGCTCCACTATTGCCTATGTGACACTGTCCAAGAAACAGCAGATTGAATGCCAGACCTGCAAACTCCTGGGTGAAGCTGAGAAGTATATGAAAATACTGGCTTTGGACTTTAATTTAGGGCCTGAAGTATCAAGGTACAGAGAATTTTGCAGAAGAACACAAATAACTGACCTCTGTTGTACTCAAAATCCTGTGAAAGACTGCTCCCAGAGTTCTGAGTTACTAAATCCTCTCCATCTCAAATGTTCTTGTTGCTGTCATCTAGGCCTATTTAAATGCCTTACACCATATCTTTTGCAGTAGTGTTGCACTTGTGCTGGGCTTAATATCCTGTAGGGTACAGGTGCCCACTCTGTTCTCTCACAAGCTGTCATGTTGGCCGTTCTGTGATCCCCTCGTGTTCTCAGCTCGTTCTGCTCCATCACTGCATCCTTTGGCTGTTACTTGACCTCCCTGCCTTCTCCTCTCACTCTCTTTCCTGCTGCATCAGTTCTTCCTCTCCACCAGCCATTCAGATTCAGATAGTCTTTCCACATTTCTCTTCCATGTCCTTTGCACATGCTGAAGACAGAATTTAGAAGAGTGTCAGTGGCGATTGCAACTTCCATGCACATCCTTTCCCAATTTTTGTCTTGCACATCCAGTCACATACTCAGATGCAACTTGTGCATCGTTCCCTATGGATGCCTTTCCTTGTCCATTGCTTTAGCCTGACTCAGCTGCAAAGGTATGCAGCAAAAGAGCTGGTTGGCTTTTTTTCTCCTCTGCCATTAGCAAACCCTGGATCAGCTCTCCTAATCCCTACAAAGGTTATATCCTTTACCCTTTCCCACAAAGCACTAGTCGTTTCTGACCTCTCACTTCCTGCATTACCCTCTATGACAAGCACCTCATCTCTTTAACAGCTTTAAGCGAAAAGTCTTTTTGCCTTGAGGAAAAAATTCATCAAACCATACCTAGAAAAACAAATTGCAGACAACAGTGTTTGAAATATTTTTCTGCTAGAAAATTGCACCTTTACTTTTCCATTCCTGGCATAGTTCCTTAAATCATTGCCACACTTCTTGTCTGCCTTTCACCTCTTTTGAAGATGCTTTGTCTTCAGTATGGCCAAAACTGACCTTTTCTCCTTCCCTCTGTACCCTGGCTCTACTTTGTCTCCTGTTCTTCATTACACTGACCAACACTGCTATCATTCCTGTGACTGTAGACCTGCTAACCTACCATTTTGTCCCTCCAAGAAAACGGCCAAATCTGTCTTCCTTTTGGTAGCAAAACAAGGAAAACTCTAATCTAAACTTTTATAGTCTCTAGCACTTCTTTCTTTCTGGTCTTTCTTGCTCTTAAACACATGTTGTGTCTCTTTGATACACACAGAAAACCAGCCCTAGTCATGTCTAGTATTCCAAGTACTTAGCTGTGCTCGTTCCTCCTTTCCTAATGCCTTTCCATTGCTCTAAGCTTAGGTCCATCAAGCAGCAGCCTTGCCTCCTTGCTGTCACCAGCCTGCACTCTGTTCCTGGTTAGTAGCTTGTCTGGACATCACAATTTGTTTTTAACACAAATTAACACCCAGTGGGCACGTTTGTAAGGTTTTCATTCAGCCATTTCTGCAAAAGCCACATCTGCTGCAGCAACAACTGGTGGAAGCACCCTGGGCTCACAGTTGGCACAGAAGATTTTAATACTGTTAGGATAATGGAGAGGGGCAGGAAGGGGTGCAGATGCCTACAATGAGAGCAGGCACACATATCTTTGATTTTACAACTTTTGTTTTCCAGCTACTGTGTGTTGCCTGAATAATTTGACTGCAAGCTCTCTGGGGCAGGGATGCTCTGCCTTGAGTAGAACAACCTCTGTGAGCTCCTAAAGCCAGTGGAACCCTCTGTGTGCCACTGGAGCAACCTGACTGCAACAGCCATACCCCCATCCGCAGTGGTGTGCATTCTGGAAATTGTCTGTGTTTGCATCCACACTCCTCACCCTCTTTCCCATGCTTAGTGACATTTATTTCTCAAGCAAGAATGAGGTGATTAAATCCACCAACTGCAAAGTGCTTGTATTTCAAATGTGTGTGTCACATATGCTTTGTGGAATTTTTACAGCCAAAATGTTTATATTAATGTAGTGATATATTTTTCCTCAGGAAAACAGAAGGTTCAGGGCAGACACAGACTCTTGCAGCTGTAAAGAATGATTGCTTTCCAGTTTGGCTAATGATATAATTCACTGTGGTTGCAAGTCTTGCTTTCCTCTTTAGATGATGTCAACATTTCCATGAGCTACATGTTGTATTCATAAGTGGTACTTAGAAGTACATGTTCTGTAATCTCCTCCTTATGCCTGACACTTTACATGTGTTTATCTACAAGGAGTGGTGACATTAGCTTGCTAATTTTGCCAGTGTACTGTACCAGTGAGGGTGCGAAAGACTGAGAAGGATATTTAAACTGGCAAAGAGAGAATTATTGACATTAGCTATGAGTACTTTGTAAGACTCTGTTTTGGAATGTCATTTGTTAGAAAATCTTTGCTGCTGAAAGTCATCCATCATTCCCAGATGGACCTGCAAGACTTACAGAAAACTCTCTTCCCAAATCCCACTCGTTGCTGGTGGCCAAAAGTACTGACTGTGCTGATTTGGGCTGGGATAGAGTTAATTTTCTTCATAGTAGCTAGCATGGAGCTGTGCTTTAGATTTGTGCTGGAAGATGTGTTGATAATATAGGGATATTCTCACTATTGCTGAGCAGAGCTGACACAGCACCAAGGCCTTCCCTGCTTCCTCACATCTCAGTACCAGTGAGGGGGCTGGGAATGCACAAGGAGTTTGGAGAGGACACAGCCAGGACAGCTGACCCCAGCTGACCATGGATATCCTGTACCGTGTGACATCATGGTCCGAATAAAAGGCTGGGGAAAGAAGAAGAAAGGGAGGGATTCTTGGAGTGATGATGTTTGTCTTCCAAAGTCACCGTTACGTGTGATGGAGCTCGACTCTCTTGCAGATGGCTGAATATTGGCTACCTGACAGTGGGAAGCAGGGAATGAATGTCTTGCTTTGCTTTGCTTGCACACATGGCTTTTGCTTTTACTATTAAATTGTCTCTATCTCAACCCACAGGTTTTCTCCACCCTTTCTGTTCTCTGTCCCATCCCACCACTGGGAGTGAGCAAGTGGCTGTGTGGTGCTTAGTTGCCCACTGAGATTAAACCATGACTGTCCTTTTTGGTGCCCAACATGGGACACAAAGGGCTTGATAGATTTGATTGGAATGTGCTAGATTGAATTTATAACTGTTACTGCTGTTTAGTTGGTAAGTGACAGGCTCCTGTGTTTGCCATAGGGTTTGCTTGATATAAATGATACAGAATAAAGGCTGGATAATATGCTAGTTTTACCTGAGATATAGTTAATTTTCTTTGTAGTAGCTAGTATGGGGCTGTACTAGCCGGATTTGGATTTGTCCTGGAAACAGAGTTGATAATACAGAAATATTTTTGGTATTGCTGAGCAGAGCTTACACAGAGTCCACCCTCTTACCCCATCAGTGAGGGGATTGGGGGTGCACAAGGAGCTGGAAGAGGACACAGCTGGGGTAGCTGACTCCAACTGACCAAATGGATATTCCATACCACATGGCATCAGGCTGATCATATAAAACTGGGGGAAGAGGAAAGAATGGGGGAGAGTTGTTTGGAGTTCTAGCATTTTGTCTTCCCAAGTAACTGTTATGTCTGACAGAGCCCTGCTTTCCTGAAGATGGCTGAACAGCTGCGTGCCCATTGGAGGTAGTGAATTAATTCCCTATTTTGCTCTGCTTGTGCACACAGCATTTGCTTACCTATTAAGCTGTCCTCATCCAAACCCACAGGTTTTCTCACTTTTACCTTTCTCATTCTCCCACTGATCCCTCCAGGGGAGAGTGAATGAGTGACTGCATGGTGCTTGATTGCTGGTTGGGGCTAAACCACAACACTTGCCCATTGACATTAGCAAACCAGATATACAGATATTATTCCCTGAAAAGTGGAGTGTACAAATGGTATGATAAGACATGGTTTTCTTGGCTGCTGAATGGACTTCAGTGCTGAAAAAAAAAATGCTCACGTGCCAGAACTCCACCTACACACTCCTCTGTATCCATGGAACTCAGCTTTTCTTTATTAACTAAACTGCATGCATGATATTCACATGGTGAAGATCCTCAGCAAGAGCTCATACCGCCCATGTAAGTGTTTTTTTTAAAGAATCAAGCTCTTCTCAAAATTACATTCATATGGTATTGTTCAATATGTATGACTGACTACTGTAAAAAGCGGCAACAACGGGGTACAATGCACTAATTTTATCCCACTTTGACTTTGAAAATATAATCGGTACTTACAAAAATTGTAAATACTACGGAATCATGCTAGTAGGATTATACAGAAATGGAAGTGCTAATACATAAGAAAAATAGCGTTGCTATTCCTAACTGGCTCCTATTATCACCATTATCAGGGAAGATACACCTTTGGCCAAGTAGAAAGTGTGCTGGAGCATAAATGAATATATATTCATACAATAGATTTAAGGTGGTGATTCTTTTTATCTTAAAACAAAGTTTGTTCTTTTGAGTGGCACTTTTAGAGTAAGAAGTACAAGGTCTTATGTCCAGTGGCCAAGTCTCATCTAGCTAATGAAATTGTAGAGCAATAAAATACAGATAACTACCCATTTTACACAATTCCTCTGTGCATTAGGCAAAAATACAATCACCCTTGATGCATTATGTATTTATAATCTTACCTCTAAGGGCCTATTGTAAACAAGTTGTTAGATTAACAAGCACAGCAGATGAAGTATCATTATAGACTAATCATTCAATCAATCAATCAGAGTCATCACAGACTTGGGGTTTTTCTGTATGAAAGACAATGCCTGAAGTCAGCAGGTTTTTTTCTCAGGTTATGCTATAGAATCTATTCTTGCATATCACTGTTCCAAATGTTAAATTGCCTATCATGAGAAACTGCAAAAAGAACAACATAGTGATTTGGACACTTTTTTGGGGGAAGAAGGGCTACAAAGCTGTGTTTGATTTCAGCTGGGTTGAACATGGCATTAACACCATTGCCCAATGACCAGTGACAGTCTTGATAATTTCTACTGTGTCCCTTTCCATGAAGTCTTCGTTGGGTCCATTTCAGACTACTGTAGCCTGCTCCTGCCAGCCTGAAAGTTTGTGCAGCCTCCCTGTGCTGAAGGTGTTGTGTCAGCACAGTGTCAGAGCATCTGAAGCCAGAACCTCCCCTCAGGAGTCCTATCAAATGTAATTGCTCACAGTCAAAGCTTCCTGGACTCTGCAGGGATTCATCTCATCTTCATCAAGATGACACTGTGTCGACTTTGGGACTGTCACAGCATGTAGATGCATGGCAGCCCCCCGAGGAAAACAAAGGAAAAAGATAAGTCCTATACCTACCTCGAGGAGGGCACCTTTGCAAATGAAAACAAGTGAACACTGACCTCACCTCTCTTCCATAGCCCCTTACACATCTGGTCAGCAAGATGGTTGTAGCCAGCTTCTCACTGCCTGACGAAATTATGCTGTGCTTGAGCCTGACACCTTAGCACAGCAGCAAGGGATCTTAATGTCTAGTTATTCCCAATGAACAAAGGGCTAAATCTAGTCATTGCCCTTTCTATAAATACCTGCTGAAGTGCAATTTAGTTAGTCTGTAACTTGTCTGTGTTGACAGACTCCCTTATCTAAATAAGATAATGTTTGTGAAATGTGCTCCAGTCCTGGCAAGAACTTCATACTCACTGAAATAATGGTAGCAGTGGAAGTGGTGATGGAAGAATATAAGAACTGATTCCTTAGCAAGATGGGTAAGAAGAGACAGGTGAAATGGTTGTATAGAGAAATGCAGACAGCTTCAGAGCTGTGCAAGTTAAGAGTATCAAGTAAAAATGAAAGTTCTCAATTCACGTAGTTGAGTTCAAGATCTTTGGTTACTGATGGAAAATGATCTAGCATTTGTTATGGGTCAAGGTCAGAACTGCATAGCTGAGACACGTTTAGGTGAGATGGAAGGATTCGTTTTGGTGTAATTAATACAACATAAGAGTGCAGTGGGCATGAAAGGCTTCTGCTGGCATTGATGGGTGGATTAAGTCTTTGGCTTTCATCTCATTTAAAATGGAGCTGGTTAGCGGCTCAAAAAAACAGTCTGCTAGAAGATGCTGATTAAGTACGTAAGTCCTGGAACAGTACTAGGCTGAGACATATCTGCCAGACAGCATCTGTTTTGATGGTTCATGCTCAGTGTTTAATAGAACACTGAGTCGTCCAAAATGCCTTGAGGTAAAATAAATTGTTGCCAGCAGCTTGCTCTCTTGCTGGTTTAGTACATCTTAACAGAGATCTTTTGTCCTCAACTGCAAGGTGATTCCTTAACACGTCTTCCAGGGTTTTGTTTGCAAATGATAAGCAGTAATTTATACAATAAGTGTTTACATTATTTGCAACAATAGAGACCACTGGCAATAGAATTGCCGTGTGAAAACTAACTGGTTATAGCATAAAGGCACAATTTGTTCAATAGGCAAGTTAAAGCATCTATGCCCTCTGCAAAATCCCGATGAGTGGATTTATTTGGGTTGGTGAACATCTGGTTAATCCTAGCTGTCTTCACTTGGACGCTGATGTGAATTCCTCACATTGTGAGGAAATTTCTTGTTAGATGTTAGCTAAAACCAATGAGATTTGACTGAGCTTTCTGTACCCATGGAAGGCAGCCAGGATGTTGTTTGGAGAATGCATGCAAAGTGTTTCCTGAGCACTTCTCAGCTGTTGTCTGTTCCTGATGCTCTGGGTACAGGCAAAACCTCTACACCACAATTCATTGGGAAGTTTCATGCCTTTCTGGATGCAGAAGGCAAATTAGTATTTTTACCTCTTTACAGGCTCTTCAAAGCCACTGCCTACTGCTTGCTTAAAAAGAGAGGAATTTGTGTCTATTCCAGTAGTCAGTCAGTAATATTGGAAACATCTGTCTTTGGGGATGGCATGTGAAAGGAGAAGTGTTGAAAGTGAGCAGAACACCTCAATCACTTTGATTCCTCAGTATTCCCTTAACTTTGTCTTTCAGGACGGTGACCCAAATGTAGCCAAGGCAGGGAATTTTTCCCTGTGCATCCATCTCCTTGCTACCAATGAAGATCCCATGGAACACAGCTGTTTCCATTACTGAGGCTCATGAGGTACTGCTGGGTGGAGGTGCGTGGATTTGTGTTTCTTTCTCTTCAACATCTAGCAAAAGGTAATCTTGCACCAATAACTTTTCCTTTCTTGAGATACTTTACAAGTATGGGATAGGCAAAGGTTCTGTGTTTGTTCAAAATCTTTGCAAGCCCATTAGAAAAAGAAAAATTAAGTGAAAAGCTTTCACTGTGCTGATCTATCTTTAGCATATGACTTTACTTCAGGTATCCAAAGAATGTGGCTGAAGTTCTCTTCTTGTTTGGAGATGAGTCTGATAAATATGATATAAGAACCATAAACTGGGGAAAGCAATTGGAAGTGGTGACTGCTGTTATATTATTCCACTTGACCGAGCACATTTTTTATTACTCACACTTGCAAGATGCAGGACCCCACAAGGTTGAAAATGTGAACTATTTCTCTGTCATTCAGTAAAAAGCCCACAGCAATATTTGCATTAAATATTACTCACAGGTGGTTTTGGATTTCCAAAATTTACTGATGCAACAATTTTCTAAGAAATACTGCTAGAGACCTCTGCCAAATATGGAGTTGAGATTGATGGTCTGATGGAATCAATCCAATTTATTATCTAAACTATCACAAACACTTGCAAAATCTCTGCTTGCTACTTATTGGTTAATGTTAATGAAACATTACTAATTATGGCATGCTCCAGGGAGGCAGAATGCTGTAAATATACTCTGCATATATTTGATAACCAGCAGTCCTGAACACGCCGATTTGCACAGAAATCCTAAAATTCAAATGAGAATATGAGATTTTTTGTTCCAATTCACTTATGACCTTCAAATGAGTACTCTCCAGGCCAAATGAAACAGACATTAGTCCATAAAAGATTGAATGTTTAGGATTTGAAAACACACAACACTTTTTAGAGTGTGCTCAGCCCTTAGCTGAATGGGATTGCTGAGGTAGGAAAAGGCATTTCTTCTTTATTTTTTGGTTCTTCGGGAATACCATTTTCCCCAGAAACCTCATTGCAGTTTACCAAAACTGGGGATAGAGGCAGGTAAGTCAGTAACTTAAATTAATAATTATTTGATCTATTCTGTCCTTTCAAGACATGCAACCTAAGTAAATGTTGAATTTTTAAGGTACTCCTGAGCACCCCCTGCCAAGAACTGGTTGTCAGGTTCTCAGTACACGCCAAGATGACATCTCATATTTATAGAAAAAAAAAGATGGTACTTGGGATGTGTCACACATGGATATGGAATGTAACAAGTCACTGATTTGCAGTGGAGTTCATTTGCACATAAATACATAAAACAAAAACAACAACAAAAAAAAAACCCTTGACAAATATTTATCATTTATGTAGAGTAAAATAAATAGTTTTATGCACAGCAGAATCTGTTTGTATGAGCAATTACATTTCCCTTACTGGGCTTATAAATATGTATAAATAAATACAAAATATAATTTTTGCCTTATAAATACATAAATATGTATGTGTGTGTGTGTGTATGTGTGTATATATACACACATGTATATATGTGTATATATATATAAAGAAAAGTCTTTGTAAATATCTATTGTATTATCTTGAAATTATTGGTCAGGTAGAATGTTACAGTAGAACACAAAATCATCTTCTTGTCTGAATTACTGTCACCATGGAACAAATTGGAAAAAATATTATTTTGTGTCAACCAGTTGCACCCCACTGCACACACGGATGTCTCTTAAAGCCATCAAGATAATATCTGAGCATGTAATCATAGCTGGAACAGTAAGGAATCCTCTTTTTCTGCAGCAACCGAACAGCACATTGAGCCCACAAAGACATGACCAGCACTGTCACTCTTGGCCAAAGTTAGAAACTAGATTTCTGCCTTAAGGCCTTTGAGATATCTTTTTTTTCCCCCCAAATGTGCAGGCAGGAAATTTTGAAGACAACCCTAGCATACTAAGTGACTTGCATAGCTAAGGCTGAAACTGCAAGCTTTGCAAGTCACTAGAAATTTCAAACCAGAAAGAAAGTAGGCTTAAATTTTGTTTAAGAAGTCTTTCTAGGTCTATACAACTGTCCATCACCTGTTCTTTTTCCAAGTCTTCCTATGATATGGATTACAAATGTAATCATTCGTACTGTATTTACCATACTAAANGTATGTATAATTTTGTTTCAAACTAAAACTCTGCTTCGAGGAAAGCAAAGTAGCTTTCTCTTAAAGATCTTAGCTTGCAAAATGCTGAATGCTCCAAGCACCCTAAAATATGCAGTGGGTGCTCAACACCACACAGGAAGTGCACAGCTCTTGACAGCATCCATTTATTTACCATCAGCAACTTTCTGTTACCCCTAATCAGCCATACTACTATGTATTTTGGTTTGGATTTTTTTTCTAATATAAGAAAGTTGCCATTTTGATCAGATTTTGTTCAGGCGTGGGGGAAGCAAACACAGCTGATAAATATATGTTGCCTTTGGTTTCACCATGTTTTCTTGCTTATGGTTCTAACTTTACATTAAAGTTCTGTTGTTTAGTTCTGCTTTTAAAAGCAAACCAAACATATTCTACACTGCAAGAAGTCTGTGGGTACCTACATGGAACAAATGTATTTGTTCTCTAAGTGGTCATTTTCCATAAAAGCACATTAAAGTACAATTTATCCAGTTTACAAAAACACTGTAATATTTCTGTGTTTAGCATTATGTTCATGGATGGATGACTATTCTACAACAGAATGTAGTATTTTCTGTACTTGCAATTTTCTACACTTCCTGGCTACCAATAACTAAGAAAGATGAACTGTGAACAAGTCTAATAGATCCTGGTCTATTAGTACACTGCAGTTTTATTTCAGGATAAACTGGCTGGAAGCACAGAGAAAGAGCATCACTTTGTTGATTTAAGCAAACTTTTGCTTAGATCCAGAATGTGGATCTTCTTTGTTCCGGGCATTTATGGAGCTGGATGAATTATTCGCCACTTCTGTTTAAATATGGTTCTTGTTAAATTGATTCAGGGCAAGATTTTCAAAACCTCATCACTAAGAACATTGCTGTCTAGACAAAAGGAGAGGGGAAAGGAACTGCACTGGCTCAGGAACAAGACAGGGATCAGAGAATGGTTTGACTGGTGCACAGTTTGTATTTCTTGGAACAAAATTACCCACTGACAAAAGCAGTTGCCTTCAGTGGTCCACTACAGCCTAACAACAGTGTTGAAATTATTTTGCCATTAACATACACAGAAAAAATTGTGACTTTAAATTTCCACCAAGACACAGGCCAGATTCACAGTACCCTTAAAATGCTGAATGTGGCATCTTATAGACTAAAACTAGTCTTTGGTGAAATTTCTGACACATCCAAATTAATATAATTCGTAGCCTCTGCCTACAAATTAGCACCTCAACCCCTTATGAGAGCAGCAGACCACAGCAGTGTGGACACAATGCATCCAAGCATTGCTATTGTAGGCAGAACTCCAAAGTCCAGCTTCCTTCAGGGAAAATTGCATGAAATTTTTCCTACTCCATTTGTGCTGGTACATTGCTTGGATTTGATCAGTGTATCTGAGTTGTGAGTAACTGTTGTCTTGCCTTTAATGGCTGTGTGTGTTTTTAGTTCCAAACAAAGAGGGAAAAATCATGTGGTTTGATATATTCTGGGATCTCTTCCCACAGATATCGAGAAACCAAACATTGTAAATCAAAGGAAGGAAGCCAGGGGGTTATGCAAGATCTGTAGTGGAGCCCACCCCCAGTTTTCCTAGCAGCTTGTTTCTGAGATGCAGATATTTTGAGTACTAGAAGGGACTCCCCGACATGTAGAGAGGGCAGTATCTTGCAAAGCTAGTGAATTATGCATAGTTTTTGAGAGGACTTCATCTGCATTGTATCTTTGTGAAAAATACTGTGGTTTTCCACAATTTCTTTCTTTTGTGATACAATTATACATTTTTTAGTATCTCATCATGCTTTTTACCACTGGGAAATGGACCAGGCTGGTTGGGCAAGATTGTATAACCTTGTACAAACAGCAAAACTGAAGGTCATAGGAAGTAGTGCTACCAAAAGCAACTCACTGAGCAACAGAGAGTCAGTAGTAATTTAATTAGCTGCTTATAGCAGCCATAGCATGAAAAGCCAGCTGTGTAACTGCAGCCTTCACAATTTCCAGCAGAAAAGTAACACCAAAACAAACCCAAATATATTCTTCAGGATTCTCAAGTCTAAGGTCATTTATTTGCCTTTAGTAACATGAATAGTAAACTCCACAGAGGAGTTTGCTAATGAGTACATACACTTGTTATATTACATATGCTTATGATGTTGGAGTTTAAAATAAATAGAGCTGTGGATGTAATGAAGGCTTTTTGCTGGTATGGAAATGGAAATTGCAAAATAACTTTGAGTTTTCACCACATGGAAGTGTTTTTGCAAGGTTTCTGGATATAGATATGTTCCCCATAGTGGAAAAGTGGGAATGCAATTGATCATCATTGTAAGAGCTAAACATGGCAGTAATGCTCCTTATAGGCAAAGCAGAAACGGAAGCACAGAGGGGACATGCACTGTGGCAGTGCCTCATGGCAATTCCTGGGCAGCCTGAAGTTCCTTCCTGTCTTCAGTTCTTTACAGTACAACCTAAAGAGCCAAAGAGGATTGTTGTGAGGTATGCTGCTATTGTGGGATATGTGACAATAACAACATCTTCTAAAAGAGAGGGAGTTCAGGGTTTTTTTAATTCCCCCAAAAACTACCAGCTTGGTTTCTGCTTATTGGCAACAGCAGTCTTGTGTGAGCTCCAACCCTGGTCCAAACAGGCTTTGTGCTAAACATATAACTTGGTTTCCTCTTCTCCTGTGGATACTTCTCAGCGGTAAAAATAATGTTGCCCCTCACAACCCCGCAGACACCACTGGGAGTACTGGGAGCTGGAACTGTCACTGCCAACCATGCGAGATTCACAAGTGCAGAGCTCATTTTTGGAACTAATTAATTATGTCATGAAAGAGAGATTTATTCTTCCCCCCTCCTTTCAGCCCCCATCTTCCCCAATCCTTGCTAATCTTGCTTTCTGGATAACAGGGGGAAAATGAGGAAGGTGTTTAGCAGTCTCAGTTGTCTCTGTGATTCAAATCACAGAATGAAGCCAGACAGCAAAACAAGTGCAGATCAGCCAAAGACTGCCTGCTCTGCTTGTGTTTTTTCTGCAAGAATCAGTTTCAAATATTAGGTGGATTTTTTTTTCCTGTTGCAATTAACTAAGAAAAATGTTTCAAAGCTGTATAATTAAAGGCCAGCATTTTATTCGGTTTTAAAATAGCCTTTATGAAATCTACTCCTGCCACTGGTAATTACAATGTACATCTTAATACACCTCTGCTAGGCCTGAGCTGGAGATAACAGTCCTGTGTGTATTGCATTTGGCTTGTGCATAGAAGGTAAAATCCTTTATCTTATCTCAATCTCCAAACAACCAGCCTCTCTTCCAATTCAGCCCTAATCTTCTTAGTAAATAATACTGATATTTTTCACCATAACAAAAATGGAGCTGCCAGATTCAGACTGATAACACCTCTCATTTACACACCATTCTCTGTCAAAATCTGCCTGATTTTTCTTAATCTCTTTAACTCATCAAAAAATACTTTTTTACATTCAGCCATGGTAAGTTCCTTGCTACCAAATAATATTATTATAAATAAATCCGTTGACTACAGCTGCCTCTTTGGGTAAATATTGGAACTCCCCTCTTTCCCAGCTTGTGTCATTGAAAGATGACAAATTATTAATGTTCACTTTAATTTTGCTGTAGAATTTGCTATTCTAACAAAATTACCTAAAAGGATTGTTTAACTGAGATCATGCCTGAAAGGCTTTTTTTTTTTTTTTTCCACAGGATGTCGTCTCAGTTCACTTCTCTTGAGAATGCTGTCTTTGCACTGCCATCCTTTCCTTTGCAATGGCTTATCTTTAAAACAAGGGAAATGATAACCTAAGTCTTTGGGGTTTTTATAGCCTATTAATTATCTCTGTATGATTTCTTAAATTGGGAAAAAACACTGCTGAGACAATGGCAGGAAAAAAGCTGGATATCTGGACTTCTGCTTACAGTGATTAAATGGAAAGAATATACTTAAATGTGGCTAGCTAGTTTCAGCAGCAACCTAACCTCTAAGCGACACAGACATTGGGGGCACCTGTCCTAATGTGGCAAAGGATCCAGGTAAGTAAACATTAACTCAGTCATTTTACACCAAACCTGCTTTCACCCATTGCTGTGCAACAGACTACAGGATACATCCCACCAGCAATTTTGGATTTCCCATATCAGAGAAAAAAAATCTAAAAATCTATAGCAGAATACGGCCCAGAATTTCCAGATGTTACTGCTGGCAGGAATAGGTATTTGTCTTCTGTAGAGCCTGTGGACCTGAAATGCTAGTTCCTTCCTCCACTAGAATTTGGTGGGATATATTTAAAAGCATGGCAAGAGGGGTTTTGTTTTACGAAATTTATGGAGGGTTTTCCAGGGTAATTTTTACGCCACTCTTTCTAACTTATTAAAGGTTGCAGAAGTGTTTTTCAGAAGCAAGGCTGCACATGTTCATTATGAAGTAGTAAGATCCTATTTCAAGGCTTGAAACATTGCTGACATGCTTCCAAAGGGCTAATTGGGCTGTTTTAATAGGAAATCACCTACAACATCACTATCCAGGTCGGGATTATGGAAAAGATGAATCAGATTGTTTAGACAATGTGTCATCTTTGTATCCCTCTGAGAGAGGTAAGAGCTTGCAATACCAGTGATACCTTGTAAGGCTGATGTGGAATGAGGTGTGTCGTTAACAAGAGATGGGGGACATTGGTCTTGGCCAATAGATGACCATTGGCAGGGCTCCAAAACAGGTCCCTGACTGCTGTGTACCACTGCTGTTGCTTCTGTTACTCATTTGATCACAAAGGTGTGCTAGAGTGCCAGAGTTCCTTAGAAGGAGGCACTATATGAAACTGGGACAAAAAAGATCCCTGCCTGATAGGCTTACATTTACATCTAAATGGTTTTTATATCTATATAAATATATATATGTAATGGGACAAGCTCCCTGAAAGATGTAAGTAGCTCCCTGCTGTCTGACCAGTTTTTAGCACTGACTCCTGATAATATCCACCATAGAGGAGATACAAAGGGTCAGAGTCTTACTACAGACTTGAAGAAGAAAGCTTACATCCTAATGTGAGTTAAAGGTACACGTGGTTTTCTTCTAATGACAGCCTCAGTATTTATAGGTATCCCTGGTTGAGTGCTTGTTGGTTTAGTTTTTATTTTCTCTTTCGTTTTGGTTAGCCCTCTCTGCACTTGGTCCTGTTTTGATTTATCTTGCCTGAGACTGTTTAGCAGGACTGTATTAACACTCACAGTGAGGTCTCAGCAGAGATTTTCATAATGGAAAGTAGTCCTCTGTGCACCTAAAATACACCTCCTGACGTGTTCATTGTGTCCTCTTTTTTACTGCGGTATCTCACTGCTTGCCCTCAGCTGTAGTGTGGCAGACAGCTAACCTGGGGTCCCCCTCTAGCTCAGTCTTTTCTAACTGATTCCTAATTTTTGTTATTAGTTTCCAAATGCATTATCTTCATTTGGGGATAAATGACTAGCTTCATTATCTTCAAAATACTGCTTCTCATCCCTTTCTTATTACACCTGTCCTTACTGTCATCCAGCCTTTTTCTGCATGATATCCTTCTCTCCTATGTATTGATAGTGCCAACCTATGCAGTATCGCCACATTCCAAATATTTGTGTCATGATCTTAATTGAAATAAGAAGGAGATCAGACCCAAGACTGATCCATAAAGAATTCCACTGCTAACTGGTAACCCTCACGTTACTTTTCCTTTCAACACTATCTTTTGCTGTCGTTCCTTGAGACAGTCTTTACCTATCTTTCAATTTCTCTACTAATCCCTATCTTCTCCAGCTTAACAAATGATTTCCCATGTGGCACCATACCATACGTATTACTGAAGTCTAGATAGATGACATTGACTCCTTTTCCTTTGTCTAGAAAATCAGCTATCTTATCAAAGGAAGCTATTAAGCTGGTCTGCCTAGATCTCTCTTCTTTTATTATATATCCTACTGCTCTGTATCCAATAGTGCACTATATCCAATAGTTCCTTCACCTCCATGTCTTTATTTATCTGTTCCTTCAAAACCTGTTTGAAAATGTGGCAAACTTTAAAGGTTAGGCTAATGAACCAATACTGACCAAAATATTATTTTTTTCATTCATTCACTACACTTTCTCTTCTCTGGTCATATGGCACTATCTTTTTATGCATCCAGGGTTTGTTCCCACTTTTGGCTTGAAAGACAAAACTTCTCAAGTTTTTGACTTTAAGAAATTCAAGGTCTAATTCTAATTCAAGTCTCTCAGTTGCTCATCATTGCACATGATCTAAAAACCCAATTGAATTAGCTCTCTCATTACTACAGAACATTTGTTCTGTAGTAATAAGTAAAATATTAGTTACAACATTTTCCAAAGGCCTGTTGTTTAATTCAAACTGCTCAGCTCATTACCCATTTTTGTCTTTCATAACCAGATTTTCATTTGGCCCATAACAGTTTTGATGATGGATATTAGTGTTTTACATTGAGATGAAGAGGTGGTTTTTTACTTCATCCTTCATAAGTGATATCAAATGGATCCAGATAACTTCAGAAGAGAGATACTTCAGAGGAGTAGTGGGGGGTCTGACTGTGAAGGAAAGGGAGCCTAGGATTGATAAGGTATTTTTTGCTAAGAAAACTGAATAAAAATTGAAGCTGGGGAGAACATTTTCAAGTTGATATTTACTTCATGCAATTGTTTAAGACTACCCAAAGCAGGGCAGGAATATAATTTGCTGAACATCCGTTCATGTGGACATTCATTTTTACAGCAGGCAAAAATAAAGATACAATGAAATAGGTGACAAAAAATCAGGACTAACCTTGAGGTCTCAAATCACCTTGTTTCTTATTCTGACTTGAAAATTCCATATAAACTATCCCAATTCAAATGTATGTTTGACTCTGTGCTCTTATCTCACTCAGCATTCACAGCATTTCTTTCCATTTGAATGTCTGCAGAAGGCTGGCCAAAGGGCAGAACAGACAGCAGTCCTTGGATAAACTCACACTTACAAATGTTCTTACTTTAAGTTTTCTTTCAGCTTCTCAATTTGCCTAATTTTGTTTTTCTCCTACTCCCCAGTAAGCTGTTAGTAAAAAACTATGAATCCATCTTCCCCTCAACTATGAGTACAGCTTCCCTGTATCCCATCAGGGAGATATACTCCAAAAGCAAAAGGATTGCATCACTCTATGCTTTTTTAAGCTTCTCAGGAATTCCAAAATTAACTGGCCTGTATCTGATATATGCCTGTTTCAGCTGTGTGTGTGGAACTATTCTACCATGTATGGCTAGTGAGCTGATTTATAGAATGCTTTTAGCAATTTTTGTTTAGCCCTTAATGTGAAAAAATTAAATCAGATACTCAGTACTAACAGAAATGTGAGTGTTCAAAAGTTCATTTCCTGGCCAATATTTGGGGACCAAATGCTGTTCCAGATTACACTGGCTCTGTATTTTTAGAGATTCTTCCAGATGTCAAAGAAGACAAGAGAGCATGCAACTTTTGCATTTACTTTCCAAACTTTGAAGTGTCTGCTGCATCCCCACTGAGCAGAAAGTATTCAAGTTCAAGGTGGATATAGGATTGTTATTTAAATCTTACAGTCAAATTAGACCCTAGAGACATGATTGCATAGCATTATTGTCTCCATCCCCATGAAGTCAAGTGTTCTCATATCAAATATGATGTGTTTCTGCTTACCACCTACTGTACAAGTACTCATCTCTTTGTTAAATATACCAGGCAAAGTGGCGCTTTGTTTATTTTTACACGTGTCAGTTATTTTTAGTGGTAATGTGAGTGAGACACTACTGCCTTTTCCTGCGAGTCACGGGAACATGGAGTTCTACCTAATGTTCTTAACCACGTTAACGGTGAGAGAGCCTCCAGGCGTTTTGTAAAGAGCAGGATGGCATTTTTCGTTTTGTCTTGCCTTTGAAGAAGGCTATTTTTGCTGTGAAGTGCTGCTCTCTTCTCTTTTACTGTGAAGTGCTGCTCTATTCTCTCAGGAGAAGTGGGTGTTCTGTGTGCGGGTTTCAGGGATGGCCCAAAGGTGCAAATGTTGATGAGAAAGCAGAGCCGCATCACTGTGAGCTTGGCAGGCAGGGAGCACCCAGCCCTGACTTGGAAGGCTGCTTCCATCCAGAGCAGTCTGGGACAGAGGGACATCAGTGAGCCAAGAGGGATGCCAAAAATTGGTGAGAAGGTTTTGTAAGGAACTACCTCCTTGAGAAGTCATGGTTCTGCTGAAACCAAATTACATGGCAAACGTTCAGCTTGATTTCACCTAAATTTTCTTTTGAAAGAAAGAAAGGAAAAAATGTCAAAATAATCCATTTCAACATTGTTGGGTGTTCATTTTTCACTTGAGATTATTTTTTGCTTTTGTATTATATTTTCTGTAGTGGAATGGATTATTTATTACCTCATAAATGCAAACATTAACATCAAAATGGTATAGTATTAATGACTTTGAGTGTTTTTCAAATAGATGAATGTGAGAAATTTTGAAATTTCTGTATTTTAGACCTGGCACAGAATGAAACTCTTGTCACCAAAGCTCCTTCTGCATAGCCTCAGGGTAAGTTTGCAGCTGATTTGGGAAGTAAGGATTGAATTCAGACTTGTCTCTCTGGCTAGCTCAGAAACACATGTTTTTTTACATATTCTGTGATTTCTAAGAAGTCTTGATCTGTGGTCCTTTAAAGTAACCAGAAGCCTTTTTCTTGGCTGGAGTTTGGACTGTAGACACAAAACTTTTGAACACTTCAGTAGCATCACTACCAGTACTTGTCTGTTTCTTTAGTAGGGTGATAGGTGATACACAAGGAGCCCTGGAAGACATTTGTAGGCAGGCATTACTGGAAGATGAGTTGAGATGATGACCCTTCTGATCTTAACGTTAATGAAAAATAAAATCCAGACTTCTGAGTCTCCCTGAGCCATTAAAACAGTCTGCAATTGTGGCTGAAATACTCCTTCTCCTTAATTTTTTTTTGCAGTGATTTAGCAAAGATGCATTTTGCATTAGGACTTTCTTTAACACCTGTATAAATTATGCTGTTGGGTAGCCAATGTTTTTAAAACAGCATAGCTGTCAATTGCTTGTGTAATGGCACATTTTGTAATACTATCAGATGACATATAACTTGTTAAATTACATTGAAAAAATATTGGAGAGCATTGCACTATAATTAAATGACAATAATAATGAGACCAATATTAGCCGCTACCATCAATTATGTAAGAATTATATATTTTTCAAAAAAACCTTGCCTAGTGCTTGAAAACACATTTCATTCAAAACTCTGCTGATGCTTTTAATATTTATAAAGATGTTAACTTTTGAATTCACATTCAGATGTTTATACCATGGCCAGAGGAGAACATCTACATGCAAGAAGTTTGCTAAAGCTCTGTAAGGTTCCTTTAAAGAAATTTTAATAATTACTTAAATTTTGTGCAATTTTGATCACTCTTTTTGTTTCTTTTATATCTAGGTGATTGACAAGTTGTTAAAAAATTCAGGCCTGATAATCTAATAAAATTGTATTTCCATGTAAGTTTTTATTGACTATTGAATACTGTTCAGTGCTATTGTCTCCTGGTGAGAGTACATCTCTTCAACATGGTCCAATTAATGCAGTTTTCAAACAGCAACACTAGCACTAACACTTACATATTTTCACCTCTGAAATATCAGCACCTACTTACTTTAACACTGCAGCAGATATCTTCTGTTGTGTTTTCAACAGCCTGGTTCTGCTTTTGCCTGCACCAGATCAACCTCCCCAGCATAGGATCAGAATTGGATCCGTGTATGCACTGCACACGTGGTCAGGAAGCCATCCTTTGCAAATCTGTTGGAGTCCTTTGGACAAGCCATGGAGAACATGCACAGAGGAGGTCAGCTGATAAATTTTTGGTTTTCGTTTTCAACAGCACTGTTCCACAGAGGCTCTTCAGGAATTAAGCTGGCATGAAAGAAGTAGTAGAAAAAGAGTTTTACCCTCTTATGATTAAACGTTAGGAAACATCGTCTGTGAATGACTGGTAAATTTTTCAACAGAATAATATTTCCAATGAAGTCTCACAGAAATGTATTTTTAAGGTATTGCATGTTTGTAAATTATTTAGAAAAGCAGTGGATGCCAAGGTATCAAAGCATGTTGTTGGTCTGAGCTTCTCAGGAATGTAAAAACAAACTGTATATGAGAAGCTTCAGGAGGAGTTCACGACACCAAGTGTCTGAGGAATAAAATGCTAAAGAAAAGTTGGTATTAAAAATGTATAAAGTGATTGGCATGGACTTAAAATCCTGAAACTTCACATGCAACATGATGATCATTCAACTGCTCAGAAACCCCGTGTCTATGAGCATCTCGGAAACTGTGCAGCACTGATCCCTGCTCACTCATCCCCAGTCTCTGGGAAAAACAAGACAAAATAGGGAAGGGAAGGGAAGGGAAGGGAAGGGAAGGGTGATTTAACACTTGTGCTGGAGGAAGTAGGAATACTTCTGAATTTCTCCGTCTGGGAGGAGATAACTAAGTGGGATGTGATGGAATTGTTTAAAATCACAAATGGCATGGAGCATTTTCAAGGGTTCTATTAGTGCAACAGCTAAGGGGAACACTGAAATAAACAAATGGGAGTACAAGAAGGAAAAAGGATACTCTTTCTCCTCTCAGTTCATAAACTGCTCTTACTCATTCGTACCGCATATTGTGGATGTCCACATTGATTCAAAACAGTCCATGAAAGCTGTTAAAACACAGAGGTGTCACTTCTGGCTCAGAAGTCACTGAGTTGCCAGTTGTTCTAAGGTGAGAAAGCACATCTGGAAAGCAATGTCCTCAACTTGCACCATGAGAATTGCTGTACTAATCAACTTCAGCTGATACCAAACAGCAGCTGGTGCCAAAACAACTTCAGGAAAAGTGCCAAGGGAACATCAGCCTATTCAAACTCCGTTAAACCTTTAGCTGAGTTTTGTACACATTCTTGATAATGTTCTTTTGCTGTAGCAGGTGGTAGAGAATAGGTAATTTCTGAACCAGGCCTCAGAAAATTAGCACAAATAGTGTAGGATCTTAAATATTCTCGTTTGAAGAAGCTGAAATTATAACCACAAACAAAAATGGTTGTAGCAGCTGCAGAGCTTCTCTTCTGTCCTTGTTTTGCAGTGTCCTCATTGCACAACTTACCGAAGCTGGATCCTATACCAGAAAAGGCAGCAGGACAGGAGGGTTAAAGTTCTGTGAAATGTAAGCCTTAAAATTCCAAAGTGAGAACAAAAAGAGGAAAACTTAATTATAAAGCTTAAAAAAAAATTCAATAGGCTACTTGGAAAAATAGGATGAAATATTTCAAGCAAATGTCTTCCATGGTGATGCTATGCTTGAGCTTGTAGTATGATGATAGTGTGAGGGGAAAGAATTAACTGATAGACTTGCAGAATACATTTTCAGAGGAATAAATGATAAGGTAAAGGTTAGGTGCTCATTTTTTAGAGCTGTGGAAGTGGCAATAAAATGGCAGATGAAACTCAGTGCTGATCAGTGATACACATGAGAAGAAACAGTCCTAACTTTATAAATGCAATAAGGTAAC
This sequence comes from Pachycephala philippinensis, assembly GCA_013397055.1. Classification (NCBI taxonomy): domain Eukaryota; kingdom Metazoa; phylum Chordata; class Aves; order Passeriformes; genus Pachycephala; species Pachycephala philippinensis. The sequence continues at coordinate 278,166 of VWZT01003946.1, read as the reverse complement.
TAGCACTGGACGGGCAGCTATTAAAAGAGGGAAAATGCTCTTTTGAATGGTAATGCTTTTCTCAGATAAGAAATGTCCTTAGGTAACATTGTAAATGGAAATAAATTAAAACCCGGCTACTCAAATGTTTTGCACTAGTAAGGAGAGGAAAAACAAATAATTGCATGTCAGGATGTTCACTCACCAGGTTACACAAGGAGCATGAGCCTATTTTGGAACCAGCCTGCTCTCTGCTTATTATCTCTGTCAGACATTACAAATATGCAAAATACTCTGGTCGGTGTTGTTTTTGAAGGATGGTTAAAGCAGATGTGTGAATTGGTTTAGGTGAAAATAGAAACTGGCTTCTAATCTGGTCCTTTATTTTTTAAAGTGCTCTATCTCTGAACCTATTTTTCTGAAGTTTAGTAAAACCTGAGATTCACATGCTTCTGCATTTCCTGTTTTTGACCAATAGAGGAAACAGAAACGCTGAAATACTGTAAGATGTTATTTTTAAAATATTTACACTCAGCCAACCAGGAAGTTCTGGAAATCTTGCAAGAAATCTAATCCTGTAGGCTATGTAATCCAAAAATGGTCGCACAAGTTTGTCCAGTATTTCAGGTATTTATAGTCCTATCTGACGAGGATCAAACATATAGAGAGAGCTCTCTGTTAGTGTGAAAAAAGTTTGGCATGTGCTGCCTCTGAAGAGCTTAATTCCCTGATGGGAAATATGCAGTAACCCGAGCTGCAGCTGAGTGCCAAACGCCAAGGGGCTGTGGAGGAGGGGGGGGCTGAGTTGCCACAGGGGATAGGAAGGCTTGGTGGAGGAAACTGCAACTGCAGCTGAGGACACCCACTGCTTTCTGCAGGGTGCAGGGAGAGCGGGATGTTGGCACAGGAGGGATGGATGGATGGATGGATGGATGGATGGATGGATGGATGGATGGATGGATGGATGGATGGATGGATGGATGGATGGATGGATGGATGGATGGATGATGGGTGACATGTGGAGCCTTATTAAGAGGACTGAGAAACAGGCAGGAGGAACCAGAAAAACCACCAGCAGCAGTCCAAAGGCTGGGATGGTGTGGGGAGCAGAGCGCAATGCAGGATGTGCGTGGGACAGCAAGTCCATACATGCTGTGTGGCAGAAGGAAGAAGACACAGGGGGCTGAGGAAAGTGAGGTATGGAGAAAAGGGGATTAGACCAAGAGCTTTTGACACCAATGACAATGTTGCAATATATTCAAGGAGTGTCACTCTACAAAGGTGTGCCGTGAGGTGGGCGATAGTCAGGCAATGAGCCTACAGCAAGTGAATGTCAGAAGTAAATGTGATTTACTTTGAAGTATGATAGAGACAAACAATTCAGAATGGAGATACAGAAAGAAAGAAATGGATAAAAAGAAAACAAAAACCAAGACCTAAGTTTATGCTGCAATATTCAACTCTCTTCTGTACTTCTGGCTTCTCAAGAATCTTCTGCTCTTTTCCTGCTGGAACTGGCTATTAAGAGTTGTCCAAGCAGGGGCAAACGGTGCATCAGTGGGTGGTAGAGTACCAGAGTAGTTGGTATGGGAAAGCTGATATTAATTTAGGGATGGCACTTAACTGCCTGTGTATTTTGTGATTTACACTTTAGTTTAAACGTCTTCATATCTTGGTTCCTGATGGTATGAATGTTAGTCTAAAGCAAGACAAGGAACTGTTCAGAGTTGTTTAACATATTGGAGATGGATTTGGTTCGTGTGACTGATGAAGCAAGCATTTTCCCTATTGTGAAATATCATATGTTTTAAACAACTTTTCATGGGACTCTATATGGAAATCTCTTCTGGAATAGCATGAAGGCTGCTTTTTTCTATGGCATTAGTAAAACATAAGAAACTGAAAACACTATAAACCCCAAAACATTTTGTATCATTCACCAGAAGACATTTTTAAGCTGTTTCATCATATTCTAGAACAAAAAATGTACCTTGCATCAGCTCCAATTATTGTGTATTTTACAAAATATCTACTGCAGGATGAATGAGTATAAGCACATTGTACTGTCCCTCAGTCAGATATGTAGTGAATGTGAAGGGGAATAAGGAGGAATTGTTTCTGTTAGTTGTGTCTAAATAACAATAAGAGAATGTGAAAGTCCTGTGGGCTCCCTAAAACTTGGGTAGTAAGACAACTAGCAGCAGGAATCCACCAAACCCCTTACAAAAAGTCCCCTGCCCCTGCCATTGCTCTGGGAAGCACATTCTTGGCTCCCTACACAGCCATGCCTAAGAGGCAGAGACCTTCCCCACTTGAATCACAGGCTATCTGAGATCTCTTTAGAGCCACTGCATCCACACTGCATTTCATTTCCAGGAAGCCTTCGCAGATATCTTGAGTCTGTCAGATTATCACGGAGCTCATCATTACTAGTGCCTCAACAGATGATATCTTCCCCTATACATAGATATCAGTCCTTAATCGTCTGTGTGTGTATTTCAGCATCAGCACAGCAATACACTCCTATAGATGGTATTGTAAAAGCAAGTCACTTCTTAGCTGGGATGTGACAGACTGTTTGAATGCTGAAAAATCATCTAGCAGTGATAAACTGTTAGACCTAGAGACTGTCCTTCCCACTACACACTTCTTTGCTCAGACTGACTCCTTCCAAATGACGTAAATTGGTGGGGCAACCACCGAGCAGGTTCCATGTCAAACCTGCAGGCTCAACACATCGAACAACAGTTGACTTCAGAGATGCCCCTGTTAAACAGTAAGGCCGTGCTCAATCAATATCTCTAAACAGCATTAAATGAGAATTAAACACCATGCAGTTGCTTTGAACAGTAAAGTGAACTAGAGATTCTCTCCAGTGTTTGTTAAATTTTATGTCAGTGGAAAAGCTTTTCTATAAGCTTTTTAATGTGCTCTCTGCATGGAAAAACTTTGACCAAATCTGTATTTATGCCATTAATAAGTACTACATACAAATGACAGTAGTAATTCCTGTAATAATTAAGCTATAGTATATAGCTTTAATAAATATGACCACAAACATTTTTAGTCTTTTCACATTGGGTTTTCTAAATAAATATTTTAAACAGGGAAGTAGTTATTTAAGGCAAAATACTATGGAAGAACTTTGGGAAGGGGTGAAAAATGTAGGAAGATATTAAGCACATGAAAAATTGTGACTCATACTTGTGGTTTTATTACCTAATAATATGGTATTACAAAGTTGTTTCAAATTTACAAAACGTTCTCTGAAGTTACGGGTTGACAGAGTCCCTGTCACAAGACAGAGATACTTTGATCAGGTGAAATGGAGAAAGAGATGTGAAAAAGCAAAACAGAACTACTACCAGTAAGTATGAAAGCAATTAGCCATCTATCAGTATGTAAATAGACTATTACTATGTATCAAATAACCATGCCACAGATGGTTATTTGCTCTTGTGCTCAAAGTAGAAGTGGGTAATGACTCTCAACAGCATTTCAGGCACCCACTGCCTGCTCAGAGGCAACATTAAAAAGAGAGGAGGCAATGGCAGTGAGCAGTCAATAGGATACAGTGTGGGCAATGCAAAAAAATTGGGATGGAGAATTGAAAAGGCATTGGTTAGGCTCTGACAGCACAGACTGGAACAACTGGAATTTGATATGGGAGGAGGACTTTGGTGAAGAGATTTAACACAAAGACTCCAAAGTGTGAGAAGGATTTGCCATGTGAGGATTGGCTTGTGATGCAGAAGCAGTGATTTGAATGTCAGGAGGAGGAGAGTGAGTGCAGTGGGTGTCAAAGCAGGTGATGGTTCAGAGATTTTGATCACAGAATCACAGAATGGTTAAGGCTGAAAGGAACCACCAGTGGGGTCATCCAGTCCAGCCTCCCTGTTCAAGCAGAGTCATCCTAGACCACATGGCACAGGATTGTGTCCAGACAGTTCTTGAATACCTCCAGTGAGACTCCAGAGCCTCTCTGGACAATCTGTTCCTGTGCCCAGTAACCTGCACAGTAAAGAAATTTCTCCTCATGTTCAGATGGACCTTCCTGGGCATCGGTTTCTGTCTGTTGCCTCTTGTCCTACTGCTCAGCACCATCGAGAAGAGTCTGACTCCTCTTGACACCCCTGCTTCAGATACTGACAGACTTTGATGAGGTCCCCTCTGAGCCATCTCTACTCAAGACTGAACAGGCCCAGCTCCCTCAGATGTGAGATTTTGTCAGAAATAGAGAGATTTTAGATATGATCTGGATATAGATGTGCAGAAGTGTAATGCAGGCTGGATGTGTGGTTGGAGAGGAAGTCAAAGACTATCCTCAATTATAAGTCTCAATGTCAGAGAAAATAGTGGCACAGGTAGTGTGGAAGAGATCAAAAATGTTTAAGGAAATACAGGGGGCTTGGTTTTTTGTTGGAAACAGGCTAAGGTACAGGGTTTTGTGGATGAAGATAAGGTAGGATGGTACCTTGCAGAGATAAATTTCTGAGCCATTGCCACTGAAGTGAGATTTGTTACACATTTGGCTGAAGGAAAAAGATTGTGCTAAAGAGACACCTAAGGGAAGAATTATAGAAACAAAGAGAAATATGACTTTGTGGTGGGGAAGATATCTGAAGCTCTCCAAGGATACATGAAGGGCATGATGAGAAAAGCTCAGCAAAGAGTTTCTTGAGAACAGTTCTGTGAGATTGAGGAAGCCGTAAACATCTCAGTATGGGATCAGTGGGCATGAGTTAAAGTAGAAATTGCAGTAGTTTAATACTCTGAGACAAAATTTTGTCATGCAGTAAGAACACAAACTTAGAGTTGGAAACTTTCTTTAAGAGATGGGTCTATGGATAGGAAGCATGCAAAGTCAACAGAAAACTGGGGAAATGAAAGAGACAGCAAGTATGGCTGAGAAGGGGTGGTAAACAACATGAGAGGAAGAAATCCAGAGGTAGAAAAGAAGAAAGAATAAAGGGAAGTACTAAACCGGAATCGCATTCTTCATTGCAAATTAGCCAAAGTTGAAGCCATCAGTTTCAGTCTGTAACAGAGTAAAAACTTCCATCTGTGGAAGTCCCCAGGATGGGGAAAGCCTAATATCCATTCCGAATCAACAGAACTTTCCTGATTGAGAAGATAGCAACAGTGTTTTACATAAGTGGATTATTTATCCACTGTTGGCTTCACTGCTATCTTGAGAAAGGATTCCTGACATTTTGTCCAGAAATCAATTTTTTTCAATAAGAAGATTCATGAAACAGGTTTTTATTCCTAAAGGAAATTAAAAAACACAGCCAGTGTTCGAAGGAACCTTCTCATTGAAAATGGACACACATATTAACAGCTAAAGCTGAGATGCTTCTAAAACCTCACATCTTCTAAAAATACATTGAAGACAATGTATACAAGGCACAAAACTAGGAATCCACAGAGTTTTAATAACTGATTCAGATATTCAGAAAGGAAACACTGTTTCACTGGCTGTCAGATGCAACTGAGAAGCACCACATTTTTAATACTGTGGCCTGCCGCCCAAGGTGTTAAGAGAGAAGAATAGCATATCCAGCTGAAATTACAGCAAGGACTACAGGCAAAATGTAATGAGATGATCAGTGAATGCAAATGAACCCTCTCACTTAAGAGTGTGATAGAATGACTTGTCTGAATAGTACAAAAATTTCACATAGGTTTTTAGGCCAATAGATAAGACCATATCGTTCATTTTAAAAGACAAATTACTTGAATAATTATCCTCCTCTTTAAATATTTTCTTAATTACTCTCAGCCATATCTTCAGTTTTAAAGCAGAAAGTTAAGTGTGAGACTGACAAGCTGGAACATGTTAAAACTTTGCAGGTATCCAAATCAGAGTTGCTGATAACTGGGCTTAATCTGTAGGACTGGTATGTAGGAAAACTCCCATTTACTTCCTAGACAGAAAAAATTAAGACTGAAGATTCAGACCTTACATATTAATTATTCACAGCTTACAGTTTTGTACTGAAGAATCCACTAACTGAGGGTGTGCATGTACGTGTAAATATACAGATAGCCAGGCAGACAGATGGAATAAAATGCCCTTTTTTTTACTGGCCTAAGCAGAGACTTTTCCGTCGCTGATCACCAGTAGGTTTGCTTTTGATCATACAGCACCAGTACCAGTTGTTAGCTGTCCTTGACAGTGGGCTGAAATGTACCAACGTGGCAGGGACTGGGGACGGGTGGCACTGAGCAGAACAGCTTTGCCACGCAATGATACACTTGAGCTTTGACAGAAGTCTAACCCGCTGTCAATCATCCTGTCTTTGCCAATCAAATGCACATCCTTCCAGAGGTGCCTGCAGTTGACACTGGCACCCCAAACACAGCAAAAGGTTAATGCAATGACATTTCAGAGATGACACATTGTCAGAGGCCCAGCAAAAATAGCAGAACCAGACTGTGTTTAGGAAAAACTAGTGTGTTTTACAGGACACATACATGATGATGACATTCCCAGAGGGGATAGGTTGGGTGTAAACACCCTTGAAAGACCTTGTTCAAGAAAATCAGGAGTCGGGAATGGATAACAGCATAATAAGGTCGGGCCAGGACCCTGAGGTTCTTTCTTTTGCCATCTGAGGAAAAGCAAATGTCCTTTTGCCAGAGATCTGGCTAACCTTTGCCAGAGAAAAGTGCAGGAGCTAGAACGACAAAGCTTTTGGAATCTACAAAGCAAGCCCTCCATTTAATTACAGGGATTTGCAGGGCAGCTTATGACTATAAATGTATAATAACTTATTTTTCTTCTTAGGTAAAGATGCATGGCACTCCCACCCATTTTCAAAAGGGATAATTGACAATTAAAATAATTCTGGTAAGGCAAAAGCTGCATATTTAGAAAGTCATATTCCAGTATGTATCCCTGCCCAAATAGATGCTATGTACATATTTTAGCATTCCATTTCAATTTCTCCCTCCCTATCCCCATAAATTTTCCATTTGTTTCCACTTTTCCTCTGGCTTACTTGTTTTTTCATCTGTCTCATGTAAAAGGCCCCCTCTCCTGGCATCTTCTTCTAATCTCACCTCAGTGAAATGCAATGCCAACATTCGTATTTGACTCATTACTGTGAAGAGCAAGTGTGTTGGAAAGAAGGTCAAAATATTTCTTTGTCCCTGGCCATCAACAAAAGAACAGTTGGAGCAGGGACCCTTTTCTATCATGACACTTCCCACTGACTGCAACTGAGCTCTGTTGACCTATTGCAGTTACAGATAAAGTCAGTATGTCTTATTTATTTGTTTGTTTGTTTGTTTGTTATTTCTGTGGTTGCTTGTTTGTTTGTTTATTAGAACTTGAATGCTGTTTGAAGACATAGTAAAGTGCATAAGCAATCACTGGGGCTCATGGAAGGAATAGAAGAGGAAACTATTTCAGAAAAATTTGGGGCGGGGAGGGGATAGAAATCAAAATGTCCAGTGATAAAGGCAAATAAATTTTTAAAAAAGAGCAAGGTTAGAAGGCAACTGTCTCTTCCCTTGAGACAGTGACAAGGACTTGATGACTGCTGTTATCTGGGCCTGAGCTTCTTTTCCTTGGTGTCTGCAGTAAAACTTTCAGTGACCTCAATAAGAGTAAGACTGGAGTAGATATAAGCTCTTAATGTTGTCTCCTGCAAAGCTAAGTGCCACAGACTGGCCTTGCATTATGCACTGATCATCAGCTACTTTGTCCTATAAAAGTACTTTTAAAAATGCAGATATTAAGAAGTATCATTTCCACTCTAATGAGTGGTCTTGCTTTAAGAATTAGAGATAAGCCCAAGCCAGATGTGCAGATACAAAAACTGCCCTTGAAATATAGGGTAATAGCTTGTTCTGTCACCTTACAACATGCTCTGTGGTTAAAGGAGACAAACAGTCAATCCCTGGGAGGGAATCCGTTCCTCCGGTCTAGGATAATTCTCATTTTAGGAGGTGTTTTGCCCTTTGGGATTGCCTATCCCTGTGGACTATGGAGGCAGTCTGGGCAATACACAGTCTAGGCACCAAATGTGTAGGCACTAACATTCAGGTGAATTAAATCTTAAAAAATCTTCTGCTGAACTTTCATCTCCCATATTCATCACCTTGCACACCTTAATCAGTGTTTATGTCCTGTAATATGATTTTTGTTTCTTCTGTCACAGAAACATCTACATCCAACAGTCTTTCTTTCTTCCTCTTTGGGACAATTTCAGAAAGAGAGAGCATCATTTACCAGCCAAGGATCTGTTGATTTAATTACTTAATTAGGCATGAAGACCTGGGAGTCAGATAGCACATCTAAAGCTGGGTGATGTGTGTTCATCATAACCAGTGGGTTAGTTTAGACTGGTGGCTGGTTTTGAGAATGTGTGGAACAGTGTACCCTGACAACTGTGGGTGGTATAAGCATGCTTAAAGTCCTGCTGGTAAGAGAAGTGAGGAAACTCTTATTTCTCAGTCTTGCTCCAGGGCTGGGGCTGCAAGGCATTGACAGTGGCCTTGTGCTTACCCATTTGTCTGGTGAAAATATTGATGTTGTAGGTGACAAGGAACTGTAGAGGCAGGTTGCAGTTGAGTATCACCTTTAAGGATAATATTAACACAAAAATATACAGCATCTAAAAAAGTAGATGTCTATCCCCCGAAAAAAATAGAATGTTTCAGCTAAAATCAACCTAGCTGTCAGATCCAAGCAGGAGAGATCTAGTGGTATTCTTGGACCTATTTAGATTGAAGAATTTGGAAATGATACTCTAGTCTAAAGAATACATTGATTGTTCTCTCCTCATTCTTGTTTATGGACTGAGAGATCTACACAATTAAATTATTGTTCCCCAAGAGAAGATTTTCAGAAGATGATTCATAACCTCTATAGTCAATTAAAGTTTTACACAGTTTCAGTTTGAAGGCTGTACACTAGCACTAAATGTTTTCTCTCTGAATTACCAAATGTTTCTATAACTCAGCTCAAGATAACTGAGGTGTTAAACCTCTTCTTCTTTTATGTTTGTCTACTCTGCAATAGTCATGGAAGTTTGGTAAAGGGGAGGTTGCCTGTCCTTGTGCACAAAAAGATTTATGACTTACCATTTGTTTCTTAAAAAGAAATTGTTCTGGCTGCTGGACAGCTCTTCAGGGCAGGCAGAGGACATTTCTGAGCTTCGTGGGCTTAGCTCGCTGAACCTACAGGTCACAGATGCTCTTGTTTCAGCATTTCATTGTCATGAGAAAAGTGACAGAGTTAAAGGTCTAAGTCATTTGCTCTGTTCAAAGTGTTTCTACTGGTTCTTCTTGTTTGTGTTTTATTAAGCAGTGCATTTAAATTTGGAAGTGAGAATTCATAATCTCAATTGTCACTAACTGGTTTTGGAAAAGCAAAAAAGCCCTAGTAGGACTATTCAGCCAAATAGTGACTTTTTGGTGAAAGGTGAAATGAACCAAATAAATACGGCAAGGTGCAAAAAGTTTATTGCTGCTCTTCTCATTAACATAAAAAGCCAAACGTTATAATGTAATTATTGCTTCATGTTCCTTTTAACAGGGCCCTTGCAGCCAGTTACAGACTTCTGTATCTGTTCTCAGATGTACTTACACAGCCTACAGACCTGCATTGCAAGCACCAGGATCATCTCTAAATGAAGGAGACATGATTCTGTGTGCCATGTAGAGTCAGTTGCCCCTAGGCTACTTATTCAGTACAGATATATTATATTTATAATTATTAACCAGAAAAACTGTTAGTGAAGGAATGTGTACCTTATGTGTCAGCATTTGGGACTGTAAGCTTCTCTTAAAGGGTTGTGAAGCAGTTGTATGCTGCCTGAGAAGACTCTTTGGACCTTACCAGGCCTTGAAGTTCTTGGAAGAATTCCTTGGCAATGGCTGAAAAACTGGGTGCTTGTGCATGTTCAGTCTTCCAGATGGTGGTCTATAGACAGACCCTTTAGTGTGCCTTGTTTATGCAGTGTTTTGGTCTGCAGCATATCAGGAGTCTTTTTGATTTAGCAATGAATTTTAACTTTGAGCCCCACTGCAAGGAAGAGAATGCAACTGCCTTTATTAATACAAATTGTGCAGTTGGACAAATGTAATGGCATGAAAATAGCATGCTGTTAATTTGCTTTTGAAAAGAAACTTGAAAGAGTCTGTATACAGTGTGACTATTACATTGTACAAAATTTTCCTTTGAAGAGATGAAAAAATATTGTTATGCTTAGTATTTTCATCTGTCTATTTACCATTCCAAATATAGTCCTTGTTAAATATATGGGATGGCAATCTTTTTACACAAGGAGCTTCTTTTAAAATTGCACAGGCACATAAAAGGTTGCCTTATTCTACAGACTAGAAGTCACCTAACTCAGAATATGCTTTTGCATTAGTATTAATTAATATTACTTTTCCACAGCCTGTATAGCAATTTTTTTCTGTGTATACAGAGAAAATGTATGCATAATAAAGACACTAACATAGAGGGATGTAGCATGCAAAGTGCATTACAAGGTCAAATCCAGCCCAAACTTCCTTTTTCCTTTTCATTAATATTTTTAGAAGGAGTCTTCAAACTTGTAGGTGGTGACTCAATGGGATTTGATATGAAGATGTGACACCTCATCTTAAATTCCTTAACCACATTTCTTAAGTTGACAGGAATGTCAGGAAGTGTGCCTGATAAGGCTTGCTGTCCTCTCCGAGCTGACTAATCATACATGAAGTCTTGGCAAGAGATAACCAGGTTACAGTAGAGCCAAAATGACATCACATCAACTCAATTTCATATCCTGTAGACACCAGTGCCTATCACCACTCCAGGTTGCTAACATCCTTGACACACAAATGGTATTTTCAGTCTCCGATGTCCCCCTTTTACCCTGTGTCTGTCACTCTGGGGTAAATCAGGAACAAATTTGTCACAAAATGTAAAGAACCATTAACTCACGGGCACTTTGTCATCTGAAGCATAATTTTCTGTGCACGGCTCGCCAATCCCTGAATTCTAGCTATTTGCATAACAGTTTGCTGTACGAATTTATGACGGAGGATAGTGCTGAACTTGTTAAAATTCCATGTGAATCTCAGCACAGAAAATGGACTGGTGCTTTAAATCTTGGAGAGTTGTTCACATCAATAATGAATTTCAAATAATTTATTCACTTCAAGTGTAAGTGGTTGGCATACAGTCCTTACAGCTGGTTTGTTGAGATAATTGATTTCCATATAGTTTAAAGATGGGGAAAAGAAACATATGACAACTACAGCAGGTTTCGAGGCAATTGTGAATGCCATATCAGTTTAATTATAGCTCCATCTTTAGCTGACATGGGTTCTGTCCTATTGGAATGAAAATATCCCAGCAACTTGAAATGTAACAGTGATGAATTTTTTATGTTCTTCTACCTACCTTGTATGCTCGCTTAGGGCACTGTTACAAGTACACTTCTAGCTTTTTTCAGTGGATAGTTAACATGACATGCAAGACTGGTCTGCATGACACAGATAACTCAAGGGAATAGCAACAAAGTAAATGAGATGCATTAGTATCCGGATGTGAACTGGGGGATATAAGTTCTCAGAACTTCTTGTTTAATTTATAGAATTGTTTTTTTTCCCCTGTGCATAAGATTTCAAAATGGTAATCATATTCAGGAAATAAGCTGTTCCCACTTCAGGTACTAATATCAATATGTAAAAGATAATCATTAACCAGATGTACTACTCAGCAGTGCTTATTATATGTAAGCAAGCTAGCTGAGGCGATAAAAGAAGCTTTTACCTAAAATGTAGTTATATTGGCCATGGAGACACTGGGAAAACTGTGAGGTATTTTTGTTTTGGTGGGATTTTTTTGTTGACCACTCAATGCATGAAACAAGGTCTTAGAGAAACAAAGAGTGTAAAAAAATTTGCTTTTCAGCTCACACCACACGTATGAAACACTCCCTTTGCTGAGGTCCAATCTGGCTGCCCCTGCATGGGGCCATTTAAAAGCAGATGGGCTGCCCCTCCATATTCTCACATATAGGATGTGCAGAGGAGCTGAGAACCAGAACGGCTAGAAACCCCAAACTTCGCTCCATTTTTGCCTTTCCATTAAAAATTGATTCACACAAATTGTAAACAGAAGGGCTTTATTTCATTCTTACTCCATTCATTCCTAAGTTTCACAGTGTAGTAAAAAAGTTTCACAGTGTAGTAAAAAAAAAAGACAGGTCCAGTAAACTTTCCAGCAGTCAGGAATTCCCTTACTGTGTTGTTTCTGCTTCACCTGATTCAATTCCCTTCACTTCCCTGATTACAGCCAGGATCCTACACTTAAGTTCCAGTGTTAAGTTGAAGCAATTCCTGTGGACTGAGACCATAGTTTTGCTTCAGTTTAATAGAAAAATTCTGAGTATACCTCAAATACTTTTCTGGCATCTGAGTATGCTGGAATAAATGAGAAAGGACCCTCATCTGAAATAAAGTATAAACTGTAGTGGTGAAATAAGGGCTTCCGTGGTCTAGCTGGACATAAATGGCACAACATTCCCTGCCATTAACTTCTTTTTTTAACAGGTGTATTAAAACTTTTCTTTTGACATTGCTCAACAGAAAGTTTCCCTCCCAGTTTCCAAGATTTCTTTAGGAGTAACTGTTGAGGAGCTACAATTTAAAGCAAAATACTTGGTTAAAAAAAGCCTAAGTCCTCTGGTATTTACTTCCAGCTCCAATTCTAGAGTACAAGATTTCATTTTAAATGAAGCACAACAGTAAGATGCTGGAAAGGATCCTGCAGGCCCTGACAGTCACCACATAAATATTTTGGGATGCATAATCCCATCACACCTTTCCTCCCTGTTTGTGGCTCAAATACGTATCTTTGATTCTGTACGTGTGCACTATGAACACATATTCGTAATTTGGGGTTGGAGCTGGGACTGAGTCTTGTATCAAGAAGTCCTCGTGGCGAGTCACACCAAAATTGTCTTAGTTGTCATAATTTAAAGACAGTAAAGACAGTCCTGGAATGATGACCAGGAGCTCTGGGGACTTAAAAAGCCTTATTGGCACACAGATGCATTAACACTGGAATGAGCTGAGATGAGTAGAGAACCTAAAGTGGGGGCTCTATGCAGGAGCAACACTCTCTAGCATCTGTTTTTAAAATACAATGGAAAATTTTGATTGCGTAAGGAATGCTCATGGTTGATTTTGTTTGCAAGTGGTTCCTGAAAAGTATCAAGAGGTGGAAGTGAACTGGAAATTGTAATAGAGAAACCACCAGTCAAAGTACCACCAAGACTTCCTACAGGAGAACATAGTTGCAAAAATACCTTTTCACTGATAAATATGGGCTCAGGTCTTGTTGATATGCCTGAAGTGGCTTGTTATGGGCAAGCAGGAATTCTGCCAATGGAGATAAGGTAGCCAAGTGTGAAATCTGCTATAAATAAAGGAAGTGTTCTGCAAAAGCACTGTGCCATGGGATTTAACATTCTGCAAGTCTGAATCTAGTCAGGTGAGTGGCGCACAGTAGTAAACAGATGCCAACAATTTTTTGTGTTGTCACACTTTCATTATACATTTCAGGTTGCATTATTGCCTCCCAAACTGGTGAGTTAACTTGAATACTAAATAGATAGTGGGGACTGACACTTTTCTTTTTAGTCATTGACAGTAATTTGTAACACCCTGCATCCTCCCCTCAGACTCCACAGGGAGAGAAGGGAAGAGCTGGAGAATAGAATCTCTCGATCTCCAGTGATGGATGCTTCCAAAACTATCTTTGACTTCAGAGGGAACGTAGCCTGTCCAGGCATCTAGTACCTTTATTAGCTTTTAAGGACAGATGTTTGTTAGGTCTCAGACTATCTGATTTACTTGCCATCCTCAGCCACTGAACAGCCATATTCAATTTCAAAGGAAAAGACTTAAAATCCCAGAGCTATATAATGTTTTCAAATATCATAAAAAACATTTCTTGTGTGCCATTTTTGTGTAAAAGTTGCTCCTATATCTAAGAAGAAACAGACTATTAACTCTGTATTTTAAAGTCTATATAGAATACGAGGAATTGCACATAAATTTTCCACGACTTCTAAGATATGACAGTCATCGACAGGACTTTGTCCCTCTTGGAGTTAGTGAAAAAAGTCCTTGAATGGTTTAAATCAGACTGCAACCTTCCAATTCTTATTTGTGGTGATGAAAAATATTTCTTGATATCCCAGACCTGCAACTACATGGTAGAACATGTCTTTTCAGCTTTCAGAGTGTTCTGTGTGCTGTGGCAATTTGTTAGTCACGCAACAGGGTTAATCTTTTGGAAAGTCATTGGATAACTCTATCTGCAATTATGAAAACTGCATTCAGTAAAGAACACAACTTGGGCACATTTGTTGCTTTCCTTGCTGAAGGCTACCCTAGTGGTATGTGCCTTGAGAAGTTCTGCAATAGCAGCAGAGCTGCTGGCAACAAGAGTGGCAAAGTTTGCAGGGCTCGGTTGAAAAGAGTGGATGTTGATGGGAGCATAACTTTTTGGACACTCAAACCACACCCTGCATTGCTCCTAGCTTTGGCTGAGGCTTTTTTACTTCCATGTCCAACCTGAGCACTTGATTCAGACGCATTGTCCCAGCCAGGTGACACCTTGCTGCCTACTGTCTTTCATTCCAGTGTTTCTATGTACAAATGGATGTCATCTGCTGGCTCAAAATCTTAATGTTTCCTTTCAGTTTCTGGCCAAGAAGTGGTGTTTGATTTTTCTAAGTTGCTGAGAGAGTTGGCATGATTGAATCAGCATGTTGCAGAAAAGATGTCAAGACAAATTCATATGAATGAGAATTTATTAGCAGGCTCCACAGTTTATGGCACATATCAACAACGACAAAAAGAAAAAGAAGAGGGGGGAAGGATGGGTGCAGAGAGAAAACTCTCCCCAGTGGCAAGCTGGAAGGAGAAGCTGTGGTTGTCATCCTGAGACAAACAACTTCCTCAGGCACTCTATCCAGGGCGATAGGCGGTTCCAACACTTCCCCTACAGCACCTACATTGTTTTGTTCAGGAGTCACTCAAACTCCCTACTGATTGTTCCCATTCCCAGTGCAAGCCTTGAGCAGGGGGAGGTGCTGTGTGTCTGGTTGGTTGGTGAGCTCTGTGCAGGCTTGAGTGCCTTGGTTTAAATCAAAAGCTACAACCAAAGGAAAGACAGTGGAAAATGAGTGGGTGCTTCTTGCTCTGGTGACAGTCACTTCCACTGCAACGTGCCGTGCCAACACTTCTGGAGTATGCAGGCAATATCCCACCTACCTCCAGGAAGAGCCTGTGGTCTTGGGAAATACTGGTGCCACTGCACAACTTCCATGATGCCAAGAGCATCATTCATCCCTTCCAGTGCCATGCAGCAGAAGACAAGGAATGCTGTGGGTCCCTTCATGACATAAACTATCCAACCTTTCAAACTGAGCAGGACACAAGACTCACTGCCCATAGGGAGGACAGGCTGCTGTAGGGAGATTTGTTCACCTAAAAGGAGGTGCCACTTGGAGGTAGGCAGAAAACTGTTGCTTGTGACCATTTGCACAGCTGTACGTACTGTTAAAAATAACAGTGAATTTATCAACAAATGAATTGGCACTCCTGAAGTGCTCAGCTTGCTGGTGTGAAAAATATATTAATAAATCCTACACATTATTCAATTGGCTCTTGCCTAATGTTTTAGATTACAGAACAAAAATGGAAAGCCATGTCTCACATTAAACATTTACCTCCCTTTGCCCAAATTGTGTGCAAGGATTCCCTAAAACTTCCTCTCTGCACCAGAGTGTGAGATGCTGTTTGTAGAGTAGGGGACATAGTGCTACTGCTTCTATGCTAAATTATTTGTGTTTGGATCATACCGTACACATACTGATATTTGTGGCAGTGTAAAGAGCCTCAACATGTAAGAGAATAGTATCATATTTAAATAGAAACTGGATAACAAATTTCACTGGTTTATATTACAGAAATTCCTGGAAATAAAATAAGGAATTATAGTAAGTGCATTTCACTTATGTATATACTGAAATAACCGTTTCACAATTAGTCTGTTAGCATAGAACCATGCTGTGCTGGACAGGATAACACAAGGAAGAAGGCATTTGACATGTAGTCCCTGTGTTTCTTTTCATATGAAATTCTGCTTACATAGGCAATCACACATACAAAAAATGCACATTATACTTGTCTTCTCCTTCCTAATGCATCACACATAGCAATATCAAAAAATGGCTTTTATCCATGCATTTCATTTGACAAAAAATAAACATCTGAGTGCCGGTGAGCAAAAAAATAAACTCACGTAGACCTTTTCACTTTTGCTCTTGAATCTCCTTTATTTCCAACACTTTATGTTAGTAGTCACACATGATCTTTGTCTGGACTCTGCTGTTGCTTTGTGCCAGCTGCAGAGCTGCGTTGGATATCTTGACTCCATGTTCAGTCATTCCTCTGTATTAACTGAGTTTAGAGTAACGGTTAGAAATTTTCATATCCACATAAGTTTACAGCTTTTAACAAGGAATATTGTGCAGACTTAACTTCTCACAACTGGACCTGTGACACATGTATTAGGTGTACAAAACCCAAAAATATATACAAAGTAATAAAATAAATGTTTCATTGTCTTCTTTTTACTTCTTTTGATCATAAAATATTAATATCTTGTGGTAGTTCTCAATTAGTCTGACATATATTTTGTTTATCAATGAATATTCTGTTTTGCTGCTTTGTTTATAATGAAAAAAAAGCAGCAGCTAAGTATAGAAAGATTTATTTTCACTTTTATCATTCACTTGCAAGAAATTATTCTCCAATTACTTATTACCTGTGGAATAATACTGAAATTAAAATGAGAAACCCAGTCAATATTGCATGCATCAAAAATTATTAAAATCTTCACTTACTGAGAACTGTGAAATGTTTATTGGTTTTTAGACACAGAGTCCTCCAGGGAGTGCTACAAATCCACACAAACTCACTGCACCTTCAATGTTGCATTTGGAGTGTTGATTTAGATGAAATATGTGTAAAAACTCCTGTCGGCAGACAGCTCTTTAGTGACTATACATCTGCAAAGGCTCAAGAACATAAATTATTGCAGCATGAGTCTGGAATAAATTATGCTCACTCACAAATTCTAGATCTGCTTGGTCCACAGCAACAAAGGAAAAACTGCTGTGTTTTAGAGTTAAGGAACAAGAGTTTATTTAATCATCCTCAGTGTGTAATTTTAGACAATTCTTTTCTAAGTAGCAGAATGTTAATGAAACCAGCAGAGGAAAGAGGACTGGGGAAAGTAGGACATGAAGTGATGTGAGATTGGTACAGCAAGTTCCCTGAGCTACCTCAGAGCCGAAGGCGAAGAAGCTGCCTTCTCTTCAGGAAAAGAATGAATCAAGCTTTTTACCTCACAGCATCCTATTCAGCTCAGATCCCTTAGAGCTACTCTGTACCCCGCAAAGATTAAAGCACTTCTTTTCTAGTTTGTATCTCATAGACTATCAAAAAAATCATTCAGTATGGAACAAAACAACAAAACAACAAAAAAACTTTTCCCAATATTCTGTCTCCAGAAAACCAAAGTAACTACATGGTGGTTCATCACTTGCTACTATTATAGACCCAGATTTTGCATTCAACAGGCATTTCAGGATTTGCCTTCCATGAATTTACCGAGTCTTTACTGGGCTTACTTGTCTTTAAGGCTTTGCAACCACTTGTGGACATGAATGTCTCACACTTCAGCTACCTAATCTGTGAGGAAAAAATAGCTCTCTTTCATGTGGTTTGTTCCCTGGTAATGTCTTGTGTCCCACTTGTTCCTGCTTTGTGATAAATAGTCAATAATATTTCATATTTACCTTCTCTGTGTCTCCTGAAGAAATAACACTATGTTAACCCTCAGTCACTTCTTGTCCACACAGAAGTCTTATACTCTTTGAGACAACCTCATTCAGAAGCTATTCAAAGCAGCTGACCACTCTCTCTGTCTTTCAGTGTATTTTTCTATGTTTACCCATATTGTTTTTGAGATGAGGTGACTGTCCACCACAGGCTATATATCAGCAGAATAGTTTCTGAACTGTTCTCCAGTATTTTCCTAATGTTCTTAATTGGGTTTGCTGCCGCTGAACCCAGGGCTGACATATTTATCAGGCTCTCCAACATATCCTTCCTGAGATGAAATTGTTAACTTAGTGATCGTGGCCATGTAGATGTGCTTGTTTTTCCTACATTCACTGTCATTATTGAAATAGAATGTATTGACTATTATTTTATTACCCAGACACTCATAGAATAATAGAACCACAGAATCATTTAGGTCAGAAAAGACCTTTAAGATGATCAAGTTCAACCATTAACCCAGCACTACCAAGTCCATCACAAAACCATGTCCCCAAGTGCCACATCTAAAGCCATCTAAATACCTCCAGGGATGGTGACTCAACCACTTCCTTGAGGCAGCCTGTTCCACTGCTTCACAACCCTTTCCATGAAGAAATTTTTCCTAATATCCAATCTAAACCTCCTTGTGTGCAACATTTCCTCTTGACCTATCACTTGTTACTTGGGACCTCAGCCACTTCTCATCAGACTTGTGCTCCAGACCCTTCCTCAGCTCCCTTGCCCTTGTCTGGACATGCTCCAGCACCTCAATGTCTATCAAGAGGTGTATATCAGGAGGGTTTTTTCTTTAATTCTTCTGATACGTTTTAGTTTTTCTATCTTGAGTAATTCTCTTCACTGGAGTAAGTAGAGTTGTAGTCAAGCTTTCTGTGCAATCAGGCTGACATGCATGAGGCTGGTTTACAGACACTGCACTGCTATTCCCAGCAGATTCAGGGAATAGGAAATATGCCACTTCCCCTCTTGTGCTGTTTGACCAGGTGACTTGGATGCCGTGATAAGAGGGGGAGATCTGCCCCGATGCAGATTGAGGTGGATCAGGCTGAAACCCCTCTCCTCTCAGGTTCGTCTGCCTCTCTTGTGTATTGCATGCAAAGGTGAGTAGCTCTAGGAGGAACATTGCAAAAGCTCAGGGATCTATGCCTTTCTTACTATTTGGCAACTAAGGGATAACAGAGCTGCCAGCAGATATAGAGAAGAATGAACAAAGCTGTGCTCCAGGCAGGAAGTTGATTAACTCCCCTGGGCTTGCTGCAGGTGCCTGTAGAGGCAGCAACAAAACACAGGACACCAGGAATTGTGGCCACCAGCCTGGAGAGCTGTGCTGAACCTTGCTCTTTAGTCCCATGGCTCCTTCAAAGAGGTAGCAACCACAATACTTGGGCATCTTAGCATGAGCATAGCAGAGACAGAGCTGCCATCCTATCTCCTGTCTGTCACCCATGACGTGGAGCAACAGAACTGGGACACCGTAGTGGAATTTCTTTATAGAAATGTCTTCCGACATGATGGGACTTCTTCCCTCACACCTCAAGCTTTGATTCTCTTAACTGCCCTTTTTGATGCCAGCAATTTCTTTTCTTCCTCACTTATCTGACATCCTTGTTTTATCCAGTCATCACCAGGGAGCTCTGTGAGATTCAAGATTTTCAGTGTATGGAAAATTTTGTGAGATGGGAATATCTGGCAATGCGGAAGAAAGTGGAGAAGATAATTTCTGTGATGTAGCTCGTTAGCTTTCCCGTTCTCAAAGCCGTTTGTTGAGCATTAAGTCAAATACCAGTCCATCTCTACTGGACTCTGCTCTTACACTCACAAATACCTTACTCCTCCAATGGCACTCAAACTAGCAGGGACATCTTGTGGAGTGACATATTCTTCCCACCAAATAAATACTCTCCATAAGAAAGAGTGATGGACTGAACCTCTTTGGCACAGAGAGGCAATCTGAGGACAGCATGGGGGAGTGAAGGTGCCACAATCAAGCATTTCAGTGAAATAACCACTTCTGGCACATAATAGCTGACTCACTCAGTTATGGCCATAATGACCACACCTTGTGGCCACGGCTCTGCTTTTGCCAAGGGTTGTTTTCTATCGGGTTATCTCCTCTTCAGTGTCAGCAGAGCACTTCTGCTACTCTGTTTCTTTTGGACACAGGTTCTTTGTGCCAAATAACATCGTATTTTTCTTGGAGGTTGTTCATGGTTATTGTTTCTTCAATGTGTCTGCAACTATTTTGCCAAAGCCACTCATCCTCTGCCATCTGTCAGGTGGCAAGAAGAAAGAATGTGCCTTCCACTAAGCTGAAGGACAGGAGAACACGTGGTGAGATGAGAAGGATATGGAGACAAATTCACATCATCACCTCACAACAACTTATTTTATGTGATAGGTTGTGAATCATAATGGACTATTATATCTGTAGTGTAGAAACCAGAGTTAAAACTCCACAGACTAAGAAAGTGAGGCAGTGTTATGAAGCAAAAGATGCTAAAGTCCTTTCTGGTTTAATATATCAGTGACCACGGTAACACAGTTTTTGTAGTGATTCTTTTTAACCAGTAAGCTGAGTCCTTATGGACAATGCCCACAGTTTATACTTCTCATAAGACCAAATGTGTTTTATCTTTTATCTAAGCTGTTTCCACATTTCCGTATGCTTCCAGTTATTTATCTTAATTGTGGAAACAAAAACAAATACACTACATGTAAAGAAATGACTTGACCTTCCTTCTATAGGCCACATCCTATATTCTTTGTGTGCTCCAAAGCTACCTTGCACTCTGATTAACTTGACTAGGAGCTGTGTTTGTGTATATTCTCACACAAAATGTATATATAACCTGCCCTCACACGGCACCACAGGGCTGAACTGAAATCCCAGAACTTCAGCTGTGGTATTAATCATGTATTCATGATGGAATGTGGGTTGCAAGAAAATATATAAGAGTCCATAGAAACTTTTCTTTAAAGTATGCAATCGCTAAATATTTGGGTTCACATTATAGTCCTTTAGCTAGGATTTATTAGACTATTTCATGTTTGCCTTTCTGTTTATTTTGTAAAAGTATACTTGTCTAGCACACATTTTTATGCCAGCCTTGCTTTGCATTTTTACAGTCTGCTAATTAGACCATTTTAACTAATTTGTTTGCATTTTGTATGAGCAAGTTGGGCTTTTGGATTGACTAATGTAATTGCAGCCAGTTTCTGCCAAATACAAATTACTCTTTCTAGTGTGAGCTAGAGAGAAAAGTAAATATTTAATAGCCATCAATACCCTTGCAGCATTCTAGAGTGTGCTCTTTTCCTATGGAAAGTTTAAATAATTTCTTCAGTGCTTGATTGCACTTTAATGTTAAATTATTTTTTAATCTTTTTTGAAATAATAATGAATTAGACATTTTAGCATGTCCACAAGGGTTTTATTTCTGTGCACTTTGCAGTTTTAAATTCCAAGCGTTAAGATCTGGTACTTTCATGTTTGAAGTTTATTTGCTTAGCTTTTTATGTACAGAGTACCATCTCCTGAAAACATTTGACTGGGATGTACTTGGATTTTAATGTTTCTAAGCGGGGGGAAGTCAAGTCTTACAGCAAAGTTAAATTGTGGGAGTTTTGCTTGCTTTCTCTCTCTCTTTTTTTTTTTTCCAAAGGAGCATAGCAGAAGACAGAAACTGGTTACCAAATATCTGCATTAATTGTATCTGTATCTTGAACTGCAAGTCTTACGTTCTTCTTCTCTGCACAAGTGTACATAAAGGCATAAGAGGCCCAGGGCCTTAAGCAGGTTAAAGCTCCTCAATTTCCAGCCTTAATATTCCTGGGGTGCTTGCTACGATATAGACTGAGAAAAGCACTTGCTCACCAGGGCTGGGCAACCCTCTTCCTTTTTCTCTTCTTCATGCCTCACTCCCTCTGTGACCTATGCAGAGAACAGGGGTATGTCTGCCTCACCCGAGGGGCTGCCTCTGAAATGTTACACACAGACCACATTTCTCAGTTCAGGGACATCATAAAAGTCCAAGAGGTGTTGCTCTCTGACAAAATTTGGTGATGGTTCTCCACATCCCACTGTGATCTCCCATGTGGTTAGCTGTGCATTTTAACTAGGGTGCAAGTGCTTCAGTCTCTACTTTCTTTTCCCACATGAAGCTTTCAAATGCATGAGTCCCACAGGTCTTAGCCAATAGCCAAAGGAGTGGGGCAGCTGTTGTTCTCTGCCACCCTCTGAATGTGGGGATAATTAATGGAAAGCAGGAGGGTTTGAGCAGGAGTGGTGGCTACTGGTTGGTTGGTACCTGGTTGCCTTAGTACATTTCTAACCTTGCCTTACCTCTTGTGCAGCTGGTACCAGTCCCAGGTTGCTGTGGGAAGCAGAACCCACCTTTGCTCATCTTACTCTTTCATCTGATGAAGCTAAAATGATTAACAGATCAACAGTGAGATCCAGCACTAATGAGAGAGAAATCAAAACACCTTTTTGCCATGTCCTCGACATGTCAGTACTCATTTTATTTTGAGGTAGGGTGTTAACACCATGTCATGCAACATCCATAATTATTAATTAAGACACTGAATATATAATCATTGCCAAATGACAACAGAAGCCCATGTCATCAGCAGGTTATAGAACCAGATTCTGGATTTCATAACCACAACAACCAAATTCCTTCTCTCTGTTTCATTCCTGGTACAGCAAATGTGTCACAGAGCATGAAGCAACAGGTTTTTGATGGATGCTCTATCAGTGTCTTCACAATCCTCTTATCATGTGCTAAGAACAGGTGCATTGCAAAAAGAATAATTTTTTTTGTTTCTGGTAGTTGCCTGGCCTAGATGGATGAGCAGGTGATTTGATCAGTGAACTAATCATGCTGTTCTGAGAATGTCACTGTTAACAGGCAGTCTTACCTGCCCTCCTGGATAAGTTTAATTGTGACATTTTGTTAGTAAACCCAAAGTTGCCATTCCTGGATTTCTGCAAGTCCCACAAATATGAGTGGCAAATTTGAGCATAACTCTGTAGTAGGAATTGTCTACTTGGATTATTTTTTTAATAATATGTAAATGTAACACTACACTTAATACTAAAATTTGATACTGAGAAGCTGTAATTAATTTAACTATATTTAACAAAAGTAGATTTAATACAAAATTTCTGGTGTATCTTTTCCATTATGGACATGGTTGCTCTTTGGGAACAATGCTCTGTGGTCCTTATATACTGAATTTCTTGAGTAAGTGTGTTTTCATCAAAGATACAAAGAAAAGTGCCTTCCTGTGTATCCTTATGTTTTCCATTTCGGTACCAGTATTTTGGAAATTAGGAGGACAGATTATTGAATGGATTTGCTTGTGTACTTTTCTAAGTGTGCGTGTCTGAACACGTATTGAAGGGCTGGTGTGATTTTGGTACCCCTGAGAGGAGATAAAAAGATGGAGGCTTTGAAGGTGTAGGTACCATCACACAAGAGGTCTGTCTAAAATAGCTGCACAGATCATCTTTAGAAAAGAGAAGGAAGTCAGGTTATTTTCTCACTTCTGACCATTCTACGATTTATCCATGCCTATGTTCCCTTGCTGCTAATAGGATTACTCACACAAGGAACACAACAGCACTTTAGCCTTAAGCAGTTGGCCTCCACACTGATACACAAGTGAGCATGTCAGCTGGTGCTTGCTGTGATGCACAGAACGAACTAAACAAGAACTGGACTGGCTCTGTTAGAAGTCATAGATAAGTGAAATTTATTTTAATCATTTCTGTCACAGGAAAGTATTTTCTAAGTGTGTTATGTCAAAACATCCCAAGAAGTGACATGTAATCCAAGGCACATGTTTTATTCTTGGTTACATTTGCAAATTCAATCTCAGTCCTTTCAAGGCATTTTGAATTTAAAGTAATATTGTTAAATGCTTGTGTTCTTGATACTTAACTGAAGCAGTGACACAGGAATATTCAATAAAGGACTTCAGTACAATAATTCATTTATTCGTTGAATACCTTGTCTTAACAACTGACAACTTTTACAGATCTGATCCCTCTCCAGAGATTTAGTCATTCTCCAACACGCAACAGCAAGAGATGAGGAGATGATAAAAAAATTTGTAGTACTTTTCATATTCAAATAAATATCCAACATAAAATACAGGTGCTTTTCACCAGCTACATCACAAGACCTTTCAGTGTTTGGTCTCTGCTTATCAACTCTCTGTTTCTTTAAAAGCCTATGACACTCAATGTCTCTACCATGTCAGGTCCTGGTAAAACTTCACAGGGAAACAAATCCCATACATTTAGCTTTCTAAACCCACAATGGTGTTTCTCACACCAACTCAGCCTGAATTCTTCTATCGTGATAGGTTGTCTCAATAATTTCCAGCATTTCATATTTCAATGCAAAATAACTTGCTTGAAATTCTGTCAATTTCTAAGCCCATTATTTCTGCACTTGAAGAGTAGCTTGAATGTAAGGGGCAGTGCATCAGTTCCGCTGGGTTACTGTAACAATCCAGCAGGAAAATTCTTGATCCAAATGATGGACACAGAATACGCTATAGCAGTTATTTCTTAAATATATACATCCTCTCATAAATTTGTGCTCTGCCCATGACATTTTTCCACTAAAGACAGACATACTTAGAAGACAAATTTCCCTGTGAGTGGCAAGATATTTTGCATTCATTGAGTGAATGAAAAGGGGAAATGACAATCACCAATTTTAGGCTATTTTATTTATATCAAGCAGTGTTAATTAAACTCTGTTTAGATTATGAGAACAGTGAGATCTTGTCCCAGATAAATTCGTGGTTCATTTTATGTCATTTACACCTGTAGTTTGTATTTAATAGACCAAAATGAAGACATGTATAGGGAAGGTATGTGAGAAAAAAGTGCGTGCAAAGCAGTGATGTGAATAGTGTGAAAGAAAGAAAAGCCAAAGAAGAAAAAATAATGGTCTGACTAGATGTTGTAGAAGTTTCTACTCACCTAGGATGGAAACAGGTGTTCACAAAGCTGGTCCTCATAGTTCTACATTAATACAGGAATTCTGCAAAATTTAACGTATTGATGAACACATGGGTTTGCACCTCCAAGAGTGTAGATCTGTGCTTGTCCATCACTTAAGTAATGCACTCCAACACAAAGCATTTCTCATGTTGCTGCTAGCTATAAAATTTTGTTTACAAAAATAAGCATCTCTTTAAAAGGTGATAAAGACATAACAAACAGGAGCAAAACTTCTGAATTTCTAACCCATTCTCCAATGTATTTAAGGTATACCTAAAAAACAGGAATGCCAGTTATGTTTGCAAGTGGCTTCAGATTAACAAGGGCAGATATAATCCAAAGTACTGCTTAAAGGTCAGTGAAAGGTTTAAAGGTTAAACCTTGCTCCTTTTTTTTTTCACTCCAGACTCCAAGGGTTTCAAAAACAAAGGCCATTTCTACTCTCAGCTACACAAGTGCGAATTTAATATTCACAAGTGCTTGGTCTTAGTTGAATTGGTGTGGATTTACAGCACAAGGACTTCCAGCTCCGGCCCTATGCTGCTGCTTTGCTGCTTGGTTGAAAGAACAGGTTTTGTTCAGCTGCCACTTTCCCGTAAAAGAAAAATAGATATATCTACATCTACATTTAACTATCTCCATGAAAATGTGTCCATGGATCTTTCAGAGCAGAGAAGCTACACAACATACTCTGGATACACTGTAGAGGCTGAAAACAAATATATTGGGAACGGTATTTCCATATTAAATAATCTTTTTTGATGCTCATTATCTAGAAGCAAGAATAACATACTTTCATCAGCAGTTATACATCATTTTTAAATGTGGTGGAAGTGTTGGAGTATATTTTACTCTTTGTTTATAGTGAAATCATCATATCCTTAATTCTATAATAACCTAACAGGAGCTATACTGCTGAAAAGAAGAATATCTTATCTCAAATGAGTTTTCCAACTAAGATAATCTGAAGAAATACATAACAACACTGTGATCCCAGGGCAACTTTATGTTTTCTACTTGTTTTTCTACTATTAGAAGTAATAAAACCATACTATTTAGCAAAATCTTTAAAAACCATCAGCCAATATACAAGAATATTTACATCTTTTCTTCCTGGAGAAATACTTCAAGTCCCCCCCTTTGTCTCCATGCTTCCTCACGTTCCCTGAGGACAGAAAACCTTCCAGGGGCTCTAAGGTTCAGAGTCACTCCTGAAACAAATTACAAACACGATACACTTGAGCTCAGGGGCACTGCCTTCACCTGCTCTCTGCCAGCCATGCTACCCACCAAAACTCCATCCACAAATGTTCTGTCCTGGCTGGGTCCATGAGCAGTCACTACTGAAGGAAGTTGCTTCAAGAAAATGTAGGGAGTTTAGTGATAAATGTATAGAAAGACTCCAAACCACATTCTACAAATTCCCTTTGGGCATCATCCCGCAATGTTATCCAGAGAGGTAACTGGATTAACAGCAGCAAGGAGCCTCATAACTCCCTCTCGGTCTTACAGGCTCTTTGCACTTACCTGTTCTGGTCCTGTGCCCTCAAGACCATTCTTCCTCAGCTCCTTCCATTTTATATCCCACTTCTGTGTTGTCTCTTCAAGCGTCCCCTCAGAATTTCCACTGCTCCCCAAAGCTCCTGTTCCCATTCATACCCCGCTATCCTGCCACTTTCCCATGCCTGCACAATACCAGTCCATGGCCAGTTCTTACCTCAAGGTTCCCTGCTTGGTTTCTAAACCAGATAGCACTGTGGATAGGCTTTTTATCAATTAATATTTTTTAAGCTTTTTTTTTTTATCTTTTGAAACTCTCTGAAGGAACTAGACAAGCTTTAAGTCATCATCTCATGCAGAAGAAAAGATGAAATGTTGCATGAGAGACAAAAAAAAAGAAATAGCAGTCTTTTTATAATACATCCAAAAATATAGCACGGTTTTGGAAATTGCAGCTGGTTTTATGACCCATCTTACAACTCATGGCTTGAAAATCTGCAGGATGTTTCCTTCTCTTGGTCACATACGTGTAAAAGCACTTCCAGCAAGAAGTGTTGCCAATGTGACCTTGTGGGTTTTTTTCCCTTTTCAGCCATTGTAAACAGTTATACAAATAAATTCAATTGCCTGGATATGGATAGAAAATGGATCCACAAGAATGACAATTTGGGCAATGTATATTCATTTCAAAAGTCAAGGAAATATTGACGGAAAACACTTCTGCATTTTCTGCTGGAATTACTGAATGTATTTGATTAAACATATAAACTTCACTTTGCTATTCAAGTTCACCAAGCATGTTTGGAATAACAATTATTCTATTAACATACTGACATGATCTAGTCAAACAAAATTAAACGTGTTTTGGGGTAATAAGATGTAAAGCCTTATTTAAGTATTGCAGCTTTTTTAAAACAATGGAGAGACAGATATCTGCAGAATCAAAACAATATTCCCACAAAAACTGTAAATTAAAATCATTAACCTCAGCCTTGACATAAGCATCTTTTTCCTCAGGGGCATGGACCAGCTGTCCTCAAAGAGAAATTTTAGTTTCAGAAAGCTCCTAGGAAAAATAAACAAAATACAATGGTATGCTATTTATAATAAACAACAAGTTTTCTCTAATTCTGTTCCTCATCAGTGTACGGCCAGAAGAAAAAACAAAATTGCTTTAAAACTAAAAATTCTCATAGTCTTAGAGTCTTAGGGAAGCATTGGAAAAAGTTTAATTTTAAGTAAAGCGTCACATTCTAACCATGGCATTGGCGTTACAACCTGTACAGCCTCAGATGCACCATCTTATGCCAGATTTTCCAAACTGTGAAATTCAAATGACATTTCTCACCTTGTTCAGAGCAGCCGACAGACTTTAGTTGGAACAATACTTGATTTTCTTTGTCCTCCTGCCTACTCTGGTGCAATAAGGTCTGGCTTATAAGCATTTTACTTTGGCATCCTTTTTATCTGTTACCTGGAAGTTTTTGATGGTGCCATATATATGTACACAATGCCTTGTAAAAAGTAAGGTTCAAAACTGCTGAACTTGTGCACCCAAGCATTAACCTACATGCAAGAAAAATCTAGTTAATGAAAAGATGACCGGGGAAAGCTATGTCAGTCTGTAAGCTCAGGATGTGAGAGGTAGCATGGGCTGTGGCTGGCACTAAGACCTAAAACTGCCACTGACCCATTGCATGATTCTGAGGAAGCCATTTCACCTTTCTATTGTGCTTCTCTTCTCAGCCTTCATCTCTCCAACCTGCCAGCCCTTCACAGCGAGATCTGTCTCTTATGATATGTGTCTCACAGCAGGAGCTCAGCTGGGGCTTCCAAATTAGAGCTGATTGGGAATTTTGCAATGAAATGAATTTTCATTAGAAAGTGCAGCTCAGTTTCAGTGCAGTTCTGCAGTGCTGTTGTGGGGATGCTCACCCAATATATGAAGAACTCTGAAGAACACTTTGTTTTAGGAAGTAGATCATCTCCAGGAGGAACTGTGGAGTGCACCTTGCCCGAGGATAACTATCAGGCTGTGGGTAAATTGACAGTCATCTGCAGCTAGAGAGACAGCAGGTCAGGAATTTGAACCTGAGTATGCACGGGGAGGTCACATGTTCTTTTGGTGGGGGCTGTGTTTGTTTGTTTGTGTAAAAACAAACCTTCTAAAAGCACTTATGTTTCCTGCAAGAAAGAACTGGAGCATCAGTGGAATGCTGGGAAGTTTCATGGGTAGATTTACTCAGCCTCACTTGGTTCTGCTCTGAACCCTGCCTGCTGTTAATAGTGAGATCAGATGTATTTTAACTTGTAAAATACTTACAGTCTCAAGGGGACAAACAGCTTCAGAATAAATCATGATCAAATATTTGAGGAGCCTTAATCACAAAGAGAAAGGGAATTTCATTTTTAAAAGAATTCCGAGGAGAAATAGGAAGACCTTCTGGTAATTAGAAAAAAACAAGTTGTCCCCAGCATGAGGAAGGAGACCACAGTAGGCAGGTGTGGGCAAAGGGAATAATCAGATCAGTAAACCAAAGGGAATAGTAAAAAAATCAGTAAAGAAAAGAGGAAATTAAAACACAGAGTTAGTGGGAAGTGATATGGGGCTCTAGTAAGTTTTGATATGCCCTAATGAGAGAAGGGAAATAACCAGGAACTTGCAAAAGTGATACCGCTACAGTTTGTAGAATATTGCCTTAGTAGCTTCTGAGTATTAATTCTGGTGAAGTACACTAAAGAAAGAAACACTTGAGAAAGATTTTGGTTTCTATAAAAGAAGTTCTGTTATGAAGCAGATCTCCACTATACACCAGTATAAGCTGCTACCTGTGTGGAACATTGCAGCAATACCAAAATGGCAGTGCTGAGGGGAAGATGTCTTTTCTCCCTCTTCTAGCCCCACTTCAGCTCCTCTTGCTGTCTGCTGGCATAAAATACCCTCTGTGTGTGTAATCCAGAGAGCAGCTGAGTCATGTTCAATTCACATGGTCACTTTGAGCCAAGTATGATTGCATTACCTATGTGGCATCTCTGAAGAATATGCAAAATGTCATTTGCTGAAAGGGCAACTCTGTAAATGTGTCTCCAGGGGGCATTTTGTACAAAAGTTAAGAATATGGGGGGGATCACATCACTACAGAGCTACAGATTTGTACTGGGCCATGCACTGTTCTCTCTCTAGCTTCTGTCTACCCCAGTGCCAATTCTGTGCACATGGCTGTGAACCTGGGATGAGGGTTCGGGCTCCAGGGTAACTGCAGTCAGGACACAGTCTGCTGCCTGGTATTGGCATTGCCACTGTGCTCACCTTCGAGGAAAATTAAGGCCTTAAACATAAGCTCACTTCGTGCATTTCCATTCTCTAATTGTTCACTTTAGACTCGGCCAGAACAAATCATTTTTCCAAATTGCAGAACAATATTTCAGGAGGATATAGGGAGAAACAAGTCCAACCCTGGAGAAAAGCTCAATGACAATATTGCATCAATAGTACAGATTAGTAACAAACTTCTAGATTGGGCTCCTTCATGATGAAGACAGTAGCTCATCCATTGCAGGGTGATGACCTGCATTACCTCCTCAGCAACAAACAAAAAAACTGTGTCATTTTAAATGATATCGCTAAAAAAAACCCATCAAAGTATGGAGTTTTTTGGGGGGAAAAGGTTAGCCAGTGAACCTTCTGCTACATAAATTCAGATTAAAATGAGAAAAATTTGAGACAAACAAGCATTGACCTGTGAGTGAGAGTTAAACAAACATATAGATGAATGCAGAGATGCAGTCCTGTGATGGGAAAATATCCAGGGTAATAAATGTTTACAGAAGAAAGTTCTGTGGATTTTCAGGCAGGGGAATAGCAGTGGTTACCTCCTGCTGAAATATCATAGCCGCAATGAAGTGGCAAAGATGACAACTGACATGTCAGAGACACACAAATCTATCCTTACAGGGCTGACAACTTGGTATGATTGCTCTCCAAAGATAACTTTATAACTTGCTGAAGTGTGACTTAAGGATGCCCTGGAGCAGCACTAACCTGTGTACCTTTCTTGTGGGTAACTTTTTATAAGCTATAGCTTTAGTTAATCGCTTATGCAATTTTTCATTTGACCTACGGGTGTCCCATGTGGGTGGGATTTTCAAAAACACTCAGGGCCCAAATCCACAAAGGGATTTACACAGAGATGATTGCACCCATAATAGGTATCAGGGAGCAGAGCAGAAACTTGGCCACAGTTTAGCTGGTAATCTAGCAAGGATACAGGAGAGGGTCTGCAACACCCTAAATCTTCACCAGGAAATCTACCCGTGCTTATATGTGTGAAATTGCCCTGGACTGTGGTCATGCCTTAGCTCTGCTCCTACTAAAATGGAGTAAAATTGGGCATCAGGCAAGTGCTTTTGAAAAGGCCAGTTTGAATATTTCCTTTTCCTTATTGTAACTTCCATGCTTTCTAAAATATCTTCTAGAAAAAAGTACTTGAATTTTATTGTCAGGTAGACCCCTTCAGGAGGAAAAATGTGTGTGGTTTTTATTTCAGCGTTTTGTTTTTCAAGTGAACTATTGAACACACACACACAAGAATAAAAAGGACGATAAAAAGGACAGTAATACAATATCCAATTTGGTCCCAGTGATGTTGGCTGCGCTTAATATGAAGCTGTTGATAGTCTCTGCATGCAACTTGAGATCTTTGAGTACATCGTCCCTTTTGATGCTGGCAAAGAACAGGGGTGGTATCTTCGTATATGTCAAATACTAGGATAAATTTTGTCCTCCATGGGAAACAAGCCACAAGCAGCTGTGTGTCTTATGAATAAGGCCTTAGGGAAGCTGCTTTACTTCCATTTGTTCACCGTCTTTTCGCAAAGCCAAACCATCCCCCATGGCATTTGGACACACAGAAGACAGTTGCATTTGAAAGGCCATAAACAGTCAAACTAAATAAATAGATGTGAAAAGCTGAATCCCTTGCAATACCATGCTGAAAAATAGGTGCCAAACTAGCAACTTCTGCATGAAGGCTCGATGCTGATTTGCTTCCTCAGCCCCAGAGAGCTTTGGGTGAACGTCTCTGAAGAAGTGCAAAGAGCAGGTTGATCTGGCCTCCTGCCTATGGAGCAGGCAGAGATGTTTCTGAAGGATGGGGCAGTGCCAGAACACTGCAAACTAAACTCTCAGAGCCATGTTCTGACCCCAGTCAGTGGCTGAATTTGCCTTCCTCTGAGTGGGGAGAAAGTGCCTTTGAAGCAGTAGAAAACCCCAAGGCTCTTTAGAGTTCCTCAGACACTTGAGTGTAGTGGTAGCAGAACATACTCCCCTGGCTTTCACTAGGACAGGGAGTCAATGCAATAAACCAAACCCAGGGTAAACTGAGGGCTGCAGAGTGAACTGGAGAAAAGTCTTTGTTTGTCCTGTAGGAACAATGTTAGGGAAAAGCCCATAAATTTTAGAATTTCTAAATCCAAGCACAGAGCCTCTGCTGGCTTCCAGGCAAGTGTCAACAGCAGGTAATTAGCAGAAGCCTTAAAGGCATGACAGGGCTTCATTTCAGAAGCATTTTAAGTTTATTTTGCTCACCCCTACAGGACAAACAAAGCATGGTAATACTGTAGCTCTTTTAGTAGTATGGTCTAAGAATATGATAAAAACTTCTGGAAGAGGCAGTATTTTCTCTTAGACCAACTGTTTTAACTAGGAGGGAAAAAGCTTTCAGACACAAGTCCTCCTTAGTATACAAAAACCTTCCACAAGATGTTGTTTTCTACTATTCTAGTAGAAGATGCTTCTTTTCCCTTAAACTTTGCCTTGGAAACAAAGTGAGGTCTAGACTCTGTTCTAAAGCAAAATACTGGGTGATCTATGTCTACACAGTGAATAAGCACTAAAAATGTTAATTGGGAAAGCTGGTGGACTCATGACACTAAGACTAACATGATTTTGAAGTTAGTCAGAAAAGAGGTTTTTCCCCACTAGGCATATTTTGTAGGCATATGGATTTAAAGTCACATCCTTGCAGGAAGTCATCACAGATTATGTGAATACTGAAGTGCTAAGAGTAAAATATGGACCCTCTGGAACTGGATATAAGAGTGCACAGGCCTTGTAATAGCATGTTTGTAATAAGGTGGAAGTTAGTGTAAGGAATGAGAGAAGGGGAAGGTAGATTTTACTCTAAAGCACTTCCACCCTGGCTTCTTATCAAAAGTATTTTATGCAGCACATCACTTCAAGATTTACAACCTCTTGTCCTCACTGATAAAGCAAATACCACTTAAATGTAAGTAATGGAAAAATCACAAAAAAATAATTTCAGCTACTTCCTACTTCATGGCATGACCTAAAGTGGTGCTGTTGTCCCACAAAGTCAAAAATGCCCTCTTCGTCAGATAAAATGCACCATTGACCATTTGCTGCAAAACGAATGTTCTTGTTGGTTCTGGCATTTTGTTTCTTTTATGCTTTCTAGCTCTTCAATGAGAGGAAATCTGAGCATGATGCTTTAGGATCATAGAACAGGGAAGTAGGTTTCTTTTTAAAGGTCTCTTGTTCCAAGGAACTAAGGTGTTTCTTGTAAGTACTCATTGCAAAGGCAGGGAAAACTACAGAAAAGTGACACCAAAGTACCATTTGCAGTCAGATTTAGGGCGAATGTTCTCAAAAACTGTTTTGTCTCATACTAACATATTGTGGACTTGAGCATTATGTCCAAAAAGTTGATCAAGGACTGCAGAAAAAGGAACAGAAAACCTAAAGCAGGATAGTCTTCTAGATCCCTGAGTCCAGGGCAGGTACATTGGATTTCTGAGGCTGCTTTGGAGTCTAAATCAGCCATTCTTAACCTATTTTGGTACCTGAACTAAAAGAGGATAGTAACACCTATGTCCTCTCACCTATTAGTTTCCAGCTAGAGTTCATTTTAATCGCAGGTGCCACCAGAGACGCTCTCTTAATGCGTTTCATTACTTTGGGCAGCCTGGAGAGTTTCCCTTGGCACCCCCAGATGTAGGAGCAGTATAAATATATCCAGTGCTACAGTGATAAGCAAATGCTTTGAAATATCCTAGATCTCAGCATACATGCACATTCATACATAAGCAGTAAGGCACATCCAGCATAGCCTGAAGAGAGGACATCAGGTAACACAGCACAAGTGCAGAAAGAAAGTATAAAACGAGCCTTGATCAAACAGTTTCTACTTCATTTAGTTTTGTCCTGCTCTGACTGGTGTAACTTATAATTAGTCTCTGCCTGCAGTGCTGTGGTTCCAAAGAATGGTGGATTAGGGAGAAACTCTAGAATTTCTCAGTAACTTGACAAGTTATAACCTGAAAAGCTACACTTAGTCCATTAAAGATTTTTCACAGTGACATTTTAGTGCAGCTAGGGAAATATGCCACCATGCCATTTATCATTTTCAGGCCATGGACAGTGGAAAGGAGGTTGCTATGAAGAACAAAATAAAATAGATTACATGTACAGAAGTGAGGTGAAGAATACTGATAAATATACACCACTGAATGTCAGCAAATGTCACTTGAGAAGCCATTTGCAGCTACCAGAACAGCCTTGCAAACCAGCAAAAGTAGCAAAACCAGGCAAAACAAGTTGGGTGTACTCACTTCCACATGAATAAGCAATAAACCTCTCTGAAGTTACACCAGAAAGTTGTTAAACTTGATAGATGAATCTTTTCCAAATTGTTCTGTCGCATACTGTATATGGCTACAAAGGACTCTGGATGGTTTAAAGTGAGAAAGAGAAAGCATTGCTGAATATGCAACAACTGAAGCATTTTTGTTCAAACATTCGTATTCTGCTTTGTATTAAAAGGACAGTATGAACAAAGGAGTGATTCATTACACCGCTTTTTCTTCCATAGGGCTGCTCTTTCTTTTTTTTTTTGTCTGAACTTCATTGTCAGAACTATTGCATTACTACCATTTCTCCTTAAATACATTTGCCACTCTAGCAACAGGACTTAGAGTTAAATCAGTTTGGGTTTGGTGGGCAGAAACATTGCAAATTGAAGCTTTTCTGATGAAAAATTTCTAATGGTAGCTGTCTGGCATGCCACCTAAGTGTAAGTGTAAGACCTGCAAGACATCTATCATTCCAGCAGCATCTGAGTTGTAGATCTATGGATCAGCTCCATTTTGGGTTATAGACACAGTGACCTAGAAAAAGTTCTCCTTGTGAAAGTTACAATACTTGGGAGACAATATAAAGATTCCTTCAGGCTTATTTTAATCTGAGCTGTCGGCAGCCTCTTGAACCACTGCTCGTCATTGATAATAAACTGAAGATCTTCAACTGAGAAAAAATCTCCCAGGAAAAAATAGGAGTTCTTAAAATTTCGGAAACTCTGTCTGCTTCTATGTTTAATTTTCCATGAGATTCTTCCTCCCAAGTTCTAATTTATCTTAGCAAAATCAGAGACAGCCTGCATCATTTTGATTTCATGAGACTGTTATCCCCAGACATCACACTCATGCAAATTTCAGATCAGTTTTGTTTTCATTAGTGAAAAGCAGCAATATGGATCACATAAATGGGGTCATACAGGAACTCCTTTATTCAAAATATTTCATACATGCTAAGATATGCTGATTGTAGAACTATTTCAGTCAAATTTCTCACCATATGTTCATGTAAAAGCTATAAACAACCAGCCCTACAATGGCATCCTAAAGTCAGGGAGTTTAAATCTTTGAAGAGAACAAATTTCTTGTACTTACAGATCCTGTAGATGGAGTAAGGGCGAACCTCCCTTTCTTGGGCAGGATGTTTATACAGTGAATTTTCTTTGTACTAGTCTTCACTCTATTCTTGCAAAATCAAAATCAAAAGTGATCCTTGTTAGTCAAACCAAACCCTTTATCAAATTAAGTGTAAAGCCTGGTTTAGAAATTAACGATGAAAATCAGAAACCAAAGATTAAACACATGGGCTGAACTTTCCTGAACCACTCCCCGCCCCCCCGATTCTTTGAAAACTGAAGTAATCTTTGAGGTAAAACAGGCATTTGACAGCATCTGTCATCCAGAAGTTCTGTAGATGTTGTGCTGCTTCTTTGGTCTTGTTTCGAATTTCTCTGTCTATTTAAATAGACACAACAGAGTCTCTAGGAGTGATGTTCACAAGCTGAGAAGGCAAGGACCGTGTGGGATGCAACAAAAGTGAAAAAATCTATCAGTTTGTTACCTCATCATGAATATCAGTGTCCCCAAATGCTTCTCTTTTTTCACGAAAGAGTACAGTTTGGTGAAAAGCACAAGAAAGCTTATTTATCATTTATAGTTGAAATGTAATATCTTACATAATAATGTGCCCAATGGTTTTTTTAGAAATTCTGAGATGTAGTATATTTGCATACACTTGCCTTCAAAAGAGACAAAACCACAATCTCTTAAAGGGTATTTGAAAAGTAGAAATGCTTGGCCAAGAGGTTTTAAACAAATTCTTGAACAAATAGACAGCACATGAATAAATACGCTGATTTTGCGACAAGCACTGAAAAGAAACTTCTGGTTAGCAGCCTGCTTAACCTCACAAATGGTTTAGTCCTTCCTTCCTCCATCCTAAGCATTAACGCTGCTCTCCACACCCCAGACTCGATCTAAACTACTGAATGTGATGGAGAAGTGCCTACTGATGTTGGATCAGGCCTGGCAGCCTCCAGGCTTGACCCTGTAGGCCTGAATCAGCCCAAAGCCACCCTGTGCTTCCCATGGCCAGAAGTCCTTCCAATGCAGATGTTAAGGTATGTGAAAAATATTTGAATTGCTTAATCAGACAGCCCCGGTCCTTTGAAAAAAGTAGAAATTTTGCCTGAATAAAACAGCACGGGTTTTGCTTTGGTACAAATGGTAATAACGAAGAGTCACAGTTTCTGTTACCAGTTTTTTTGATTGAAGACATTTGTCTTTCTCAGTAAAACGAACATACAGTTCTAAAGGGCAGGGGAGAAGATTGTAATTTTTTGCCCTTTTTTATTTTAATGGCTAAACATTGTAATGCTAGCTAAACACAAATTCTTGTCTGTTAATAGGTTCCTCTAGTTTGTAATAAATAGGAATGCTAATGACTAAAATTTGGTATTTGGTATGCATTAGCTTTTGTAAGTCTTTTCTTTACAGGCTTCATTGACATTCAATATGGCAAGCTTCCTTTGAAACATATTTATAAAATAAGTACAGTATAATTAAACCAACAAAGCCATCTTTTAAGTAAGCTTAATAGCTCAGTTTTTCACTCTGTAAATTTTTTATTTTAGGGAGGAAAAATAGTTATACTAAATTCTACTGTATATTTCATTTTGCATACAATATTTTCTTTTCATTTGCAATCTATGCATATCTAATTCTTGACAACTGTGATTATTAATAAATGTGCATGAAAAACATGCTTCAGAGATTCTTCCACAAGAATATTTTTTTGTTAATGAGAACTAAAACATATCTTGACAAAGACAATATAGGTAATATATATGTGTATATATACATATTTTAATAGCTAATGGTGGTGTAGTTAATACACAAAAATGGATTAATAGATGTGGCAGGTAATACTCAAAGTGGATGCTGTTTGATAAATGTAACTAAAAATATTTTAATTATATAAAAGCAATAGGTAAATAAAAGCAATTATATTTAATTTCACTTTCAGCTTGTGAGCATTTTCTGTAAGCTTTAATAGAGCCGAGAGCCTGTGCAGAAGGCTAATGGTATAGCCACTGCTAACATTACTCATTACGGTTTCTAAGCAGTACTTATTCTGAGGTATTTCTCTGGAAGTCTACAGTGTTCTTCATAAGGAGCCTGATAATTCATAATAATATCTACCTCATTCAGAAAATTAAAGTTTACAGAGTCCTCAGCAGTTTGAAAATCTCTATACTATTTAGAACCACGATAATGTTTACTTAAAGACAAGGTAAAAAGTGGTAACTCACATTATAATAAGTAAAGTGGAACCTCATAACTGTTTCATAAACACTGTCCTCTACAGGCACAATAATATTGAGACCCCATTTACGGTATGATGAATAAAAACAGTTGACATCATTGTTATAATCTTTATTTAAAACTGTTACCAAGGTTACTAATTACCATCACTGTGTGCAACAGGTCCCTCTGTAGCAGTATCTTTACAGATGAACTGTGATGTGCAGGAGTATAATAAAAGGCATAAGGGATTATGCACAGGCAAAAGTGCTGAAAATGACACAAACACATCTACATTATACGGTGCATCCCTTTGCAAAACCTCCACTTTCGATGCTGAAATACACAATGCGGCTTTTTGTTTAATTCGAGCGTTTAGAGAGATGTTAACTGCGTCCTGAAGTGGCTTCACAAATGTCGGGGAGCAGAGGAGGTAGGGGCTACAGTGACCAATAAAACCTGCTGCTGCTGCTGGAAAATGTTCTCACGTCTTCTTCACCCTTAGCGGGGCACCTGGCTCACGGGAAAATCTGCCTCCATTGTGTAAAGCGGGACTGCAGGGAGAGAGCACGGAGCTGGCGGGGGCACGGCCCGCGGCCCCGGGCTGAGGCCAGGCCTCCACCGCCTCCAGAGGGGGGATGTCGCCCGGGGTGCCAGGCTGGCTAAAGGGAAAGCGGGGCGGCAGGTGACCTCTCGCTCGCCCACCGGCCACCACCTCCGTCCCCCGCTAAGTCACTCCACCCCGCCCTCAACTTAATGACACAAATCCGGGCTCTTAAAGTCTTTGCGACTGATCGTACTCGCTCATTTATAAATAATGATCTCCATATAGATGCATAACAACAACATACCAGGAGTGTTTGGGGAGAAATCCGATTAAAGTCTATAGCTTTTTTCCCACTCTCTCCCGGAGCAAAAGTCTTGCCACAGGTCAGCTGCCGCGGCCGGCCCAAACTGCGGGGTTAAAGGGAAGAAAAGGCTCCAGGAGGGCCGCTTCCTCCCGGGCGGCGGGAGGGGGCTGCCCCCGGCCCGCTCGCCCTGCCGCCCCTTCGCTCGCCCGGCCGGGGACAGAGGGACCGAGGGAGGGAGGCTCGGCCGGGCATTTTGGGGGGAGGGAGCCGCCGCCCTGGCTGGAGCGTGAACTCTGCGCCCGGGACAGATTTCCCCCCGGCGCCAGCATCCCCGGGCGGGGGCGTGGGGCCGCCCCGCTCCGCCTGGACCGGCCCGGCCTGGGGTGGCGGTGACGCAGGACAGTGCTTTCCTTTCCTCTTTCGGGCGATTTAGGGGAACTAGAAAAACAAACATCGGGCCGTTTCATGAAACGGTGGAGAAAACTCCGAAGGGAATGAGAGCGGGGCACATCCTTTTAGAGGAAGGACAAGGGTTCTCTGAGGAGGGAAAACAAAAGATGACAGTGGTGGCTGTAACCCCACCATGAACCAGGGACCTTCTGGCCACGCTCGGAGAGCTAACCTCCCCGGACTTCCCATTACCTCTCCATGACACTTCACTAATGCTCACACAATGGCCAACTGAGCAGTTTAAGTAAAGATATTTTAACCTGAACTAAACATTGTCTCCAGACAATAGGATGCAAAGCAACATCTGGTACCACACATAAACAATGCTCTGCAACAGCATATGCTCGACGTCTGGAAGTTTATGTCAACGCTAAGCAGTCGAGGAGGCTGTCGCTGCTCGGCATGAAATCTTAATAAATGGCTGTTTGCTGTGTTTCCGAGATGAGCATCTGGGATCCTTCCTCTCAGGGCATCCTCTTCAGGTTGAGATTGCCCGGCAAGACATCTTCGGACCACATCCGCGCCTCTTCCCTCCCGTCCTAGGAGCAGACCACTAGTGAGAAATGCCACGGGGAGAGCCCGTGGACCGGCCTAGGGACAACACGGGGTTACTCCTTCCCCGCTGTGGCTCCGGCGGGCACGGCTCAGCCGCCGGCGCCGGTGGAAGCGGCGGACGCTGAATGGCAAACTTCAGGGAAGCGCTTCTTTAAAGAGGAGGCTCTAGGCTAATGAAACAACGGGAGGTGACTATTGCAAACAGCTGTTCCTCATACATATTTCATTATACAATCAGATAATGCGTCTTACCACCTTCTCAATTATTCACAGATAAACATTTTCAAGACGTTTTGACATCTGTCTTAGGGCCTGCTATTAATTTAGTAATCATTATGGTTAAAAATGTATGGGGACTGCACCTCACAATAACTCGGATTTTTCTTACGGGAACAGCTAACGTAAGGGCTCGCCCTAAGCAGCTCGTCAGGTCAAAGAGAGCCCCGAGATGGAGGGAGCACAAGATCTTCGCCCTGCAGCCCTCGGGGGGGCTGCGCCGACCCCGCGCACTGTCCCTGTGTGCCCGGAGCTGTGCAGCGCCGCACCCCTCCCGACGCCCTCCTGAGCTCCGGAGGAGAAGCGATGGGCGGAAGAAGCCGAGGGGGGAAAGAGACGGCACCATCCCTCCCTGACAAGCCATAAAAACCCCCAGAAAAGTCGCGTCTGTCTCTTCCGTCGGGCTCTGGGCACAAGCGCTCTCGCCTCTCCCGGCGGCCGAAGGGCGGTCACCGCTGCCCCGGGCCGGCCCGGAACAGGACACCTGCCCAGCCGGGCGAGTGCTCCGCCAGCCCTCCGCCCAGTCCCTGTCCCTGCCGGCCGGGGACAGCGGGGCGCCGCTGGCAGCTCCCGTGGCTTCGTTCCCCGCGGAACAAAGCCCGCGGGTCCCCGGCCGGGCAGCGAGACGCGCTCCTCCTTCCTGAGCGTCGGAAACTTCTGACAGCAAGTTTGTTTCACTGCTGCTGAGCTGGTTGTAAACCCGCAAGGCTTTAGGAAGCCGCGGCATCTTAAAACTGCCTCTTTTGTGTGTCTTCTTAGGCAATTATCCCTTTTCTCAAAATAAAGCGCACAGCACCCCCAAAACGCACTTGCACACGCACAGTACCAGTTGTTACACATGAGCATTAAAGGGCAAGTTAAATGAGCAAACGGGAGAATCAAATCTCGACAACTCTTTCAGACATTTTATTGATTAAATTAAGCCACTCAGCGCCTTTCCTCCCTCCCCTTCCCCAGGTTACCTCTCTTTAACCTCAAAATTCACACACAATCGGCGCCTTTCACGACCACCTCCTCCCCTCCCATGCCCAGGTAAGTAGAAGGAAACGCTTGCGTACTTTCCCTTCCTGCTACATAAGATCTTGATCGCAACTAGTTTCTAGAGCTGCGGTCTCTACAGTGATAAGGGGAATCTGTTTAGCGGAAGGAGCAGGACCCACGCGTGAGCCAGCACAGAGAGGGAGAAATGGTATTTTTAGCCTGGCCGGAGTCCTCTCCCCGTCCCGCGGGCGCATGGCCACCCCGAGCCGCCCCCGCCTGGGGAGCGCCGCTGCCCGCCACTTCCACCGGTTCCCAAAGCGCTGGCCGTCTCTGCTCGGCGCATCCCGGTGGGTACCCGGCTGCAGGTGGGTTTGCTCCAAAGTCTCAGCCGGAGTCCCGGCCGTGAATTTCATTTTAATCGCACTGCCAAGAAAAGTGCCGGCACCCAGGACTGTACAATCCCAGGCTGGGAGTGTAAAGGCCTTTCTGCCTCGCAGGTGGCGAAAGGCAGGGGACGATTTGGGAACAGGCAGAAGAGGGGATGCTCTGTGAAAAGGAAACGAGAACTCTTAGTGCTCCCTTCAAAGTATCACCCACATTTGAACACCTTGCCTTCTCCTGAATGCTCTGTAAACAGCAAAAGGGTTAGTGGTGAGCTCTGAGTCTCTGGTTCAGATCTACCTGGAACCCATGATTTTAAACGTCAGATATAGGGGAAATCGGGCTGCGAATGTGCGGATGGAAGACCCTTCCACCTCAGCATCATTCATTATATTTTAATGTGAAGAGTCAAAAGCCCGCTGGAATCTTTCCGCCAGCCGCTCTTGAATTGGTCCTGCACTCGCTCAGAGCCGGTCTGTGCCGACCTGGCTCTTGACTTCAGCTCTCTAACTCCTTGTATAGTTTCAACACTGTACTTGCGGCTGTGCCCCCGCAGAGCCGTCCTGTTCCCCGTCCCTACCCCAGCCTCAAGACGTCCTTCGCCCTATTGATGTGTGCTACAGCCAAACAGGGCAAAAAGACGAGAATTGTATTCGACAGATGCTGCTCACTCGTGAATAACAGGTTCAGCGCATACGGTATCTCTCGCCATTATCCTGCAAGTTAATATCGAGTAGCAATAGCTGTCTAAATATCAAAATCTATTTATAGGGGATGCAGAACTATGACCTCTCCATCTGACCTTCAGGAACCGCAGGCTAGAAAACAGGGCAAATGAAGAAAGGAGAAAAAACAAAAAAGGATAAGCCCAGGATTACAATGGAGATTCGTGCGTGGCGGAGCTGGGCTGGGCTGTCTTTGTTCCGAAATCCTAAGAGGACTTGAACCTTTAGGACGGCACCGGCCCTGCGGCCCAGGGGAGGAGCGGCTCTGTCCGGCTTCTCTGTGTCCCTGCCGCGATCGCAGTGTTGCTTCCTCCACTTCTGCACAGCTACAGAAGTTGTTGTTGTCGGATTTTGGGTGGGGTTGGTTAGTTTTTTTCACCAAAAAA